>PVJL010001155.1:151973-292162 GCA_004026885.1 Lyroderma lyra | reverse complement strand
CGTGGGAGCGGGCTGCGGCCGTGGGAGCGGGCTGCGTGGGAGCGGGCTGCGGCCGTGGGAGTGGGCTGTGGCCGGCGGGCACACCGCGTCTGTCCTGCGCGGGGCCCTCTGCGCGCAGAGCTCGTCCCCCAGCACCTGCTGCTTCCCTGGAGTATTTGACCACGTGCTTGTGCGCCGTCTGCATCAGGTTGCATAAGGGATCTCCCCGATCCCTCGTCCCTTTGAGAGGACTCTCTCTTCCCTCGTGTGGGCGACTCCGAAATGCCTCCTCAAGTAGCTCCCGCCGCCCAAGCACGGCCCTCACCCCGCAGCCAGCCTCACCCTCTGTCCCCTCTGCCCCACAGTGTGCCCGAGCGCGTGCGGGAAGCGGGCCTGCACCGAGGACAACGAGTGCTGCCACCCCGAGTGCCTGGGCAGCTGCAGCGCCCCCGACGACGACGCGGCCTGCGTCGCCTGCCGCCACTACTACTACGCCGGCGTCTGCGTGCCCAGCTGCCCGCCCAACACCTACCGCTTCGAGGGCTGGCGCTGCGTGGACCGCGACTTCTGCGCCAACATCCCCAACGCCGAGGGCAGCGACACCGAGGGGTTCGTGATCCACGACGGCGAGTGCATGCAGGAGTGCCCCTCGGGGTTCATCCGCAACGGCAGCCAGAGGTCAGTCCGGCGGCTGGCGGTCCCTCCGCTCCCCGGGGGACGGGAGGCAGGCTCTGGGTGGGACCCGGGGAGTTTAAGGGAGGCGAGGACCCCCGGAGAGGACCACATCGCTGACAGTGTTGGGAGCTTTTAGGAGCAATGGACAAATGGAGTTTTGTTTTTATTTTCGGTTTGTTTGACACTTTGTTTTGCAAGTGTACTGACTGACCCTCTGAAGTGAAGAATCTGACTGGCTGGCTCAGGTACCCCGAGGTCACTGTGCCTCTGGGCACATGCCAGGCTGCCATCCAACAGGACAGACTGTAGACATATACAGCACTAGCCCATGAAGGCTTTGGGGGAGCAAGAGAAGACAGGGCAAACCCCCCAGCACCCTCAAGGCAGCGACTAGGCCTAGGGCAAGCTGGCCTCCTGTGCCCGAACTGGGGGCTACTACGAGTAAGCAGGAGCTTCAGAGAACCTGCATTTCCCTCGCTCCCTTCTCTCACCACCCCCACCTTCGCCCCGCCTCCGTTTGTCACTGTGTCCCTCATCTTTTCTCCGCAGTGCTGAGATTTCCCTTGGGAAGCAGAGAAGGTCCTAATAGCAACAGGTGCCCCTCCTGTGCGAGCTGTCTGCACTTCTGCCGTTGGTTTATCTTCTCTGCAAAAAGCAATGCTGGCACTGTTACAACATATGGAACCCCAGAAAGCCAAAAGGACTGGGGCTTTGGGGGTTGCCGTTCCCCCCTCTCATAGTTTGAAAGAACAGTTCAGTTGTGACTACTTCCTGATTGACGCCAGGGGACCCTCACATCCTGGGTTCACCAGAAGAATTCTAGCAATACACAGCGCCATTAGGAACGTAAACATGGATTTTGAACACGATGTGTAACTTGCCCGCTTTTATTGCAGACTGCGTCTGTGAGCCGCATTAAGCAAGCCTTTGCAAAGGGGATTCTGTTTTCTGTGGGATCTTTGGAGGTGTTGCTCATACCTCAGGCCGTAGGCTTCAAAGTCACATCAGTTCACGAGACTGGTTGTAGAACACCTTACTGCTTGCTCTGATTTCTGTAACCATTCTAATAGCGACATTTCCAATCTACATACTTTTAAACTGATACATGTGCCACAACTCTCACGGACTGTAAAGGATACAGATTCCACCCAAAATGCATCCACTACATCTCACTCACACTTTATTGGCAGCCCCAGAATGTGAAGGGGCTTTCCCGGTGCCCTGGGCAGTGTCTGGAACCCGGATGAGGCTCAGCCGCGGTTCCTCCGGCACCGGGGGCAGACGTGGGCAGCTGGTCCATGAGCTGGGGGCCGTACCTTGTCCTGTGCCTCCGTTTTCCTGGGATGCAGTGGGCAGGAGGGGGGCACTGTGCATTTTGTCCCCTGCAATGCAGTCTCCGAAGGACTGAACCCGTATTTTCCCGCCTCATTCTTACCTGTTCAAAGCGACAGGTGTAGCTTTTGCATTTTAAAGTTAAACGCCGTCAGGAAAGAATAAGCTCCCCTGTTGGCATCTAAGGCCTATTGAACCTTCATTTAAAATATTTATTTAAAAAAATAAATAAATAAGATAAATTATTTATTTTTAAAATATTGTTTAATACCATCTCTGGACCAGAATGGGTTCGAGTAAGCTTAATCTATAAACATACAATCAGAGCTCTTCCTTAGAAAAATATTTTTAAAGTGATAGATGATTCCTAGACTTTTTTCTTCCAAAATCATTTATTTACTTACTATTTTTTTATCTTAAATTTTCTTGTCAAAAGGATACACAGTATCCTTTTAGCGAAAGTATTTGGTTTAGAAATTGCTATTTGAAGGAAATGTTGTGAGGGAGGGGGGACTAACCACACAGTTAGGGTATGACCCAGAAGTTACACCCCTGGACAGAGAGGTGAAGGCGCATGCCCACACAAAAGCACGTACGTAGTCGTGGTAGCAGCTTTATTCGTAATAGCCCCAAACTGGAAACCCCTCGGATGTCCCACGATAGGTGGATGGCTAAGCCAACTGGGATACATTCACAGCAGGAAATACTATTCAGCAACGAAAAGGAACGAGCTATTGAAGGGGCACACAATGTGGATGGATCTCCAGGACATTACACTCAAGGACATTAAGCTTAACGTCCAGAGGTCACATTCTTTCTAATCCCACGCTTTTGACATTCTCAAAATCGCTGAATTACAGGGATGGAGAACAGAGTGGTGGGTGCCAGGAAGGGTTAGGGATAGGAGGGCAGGTCCCTCTGCGGGCCATCTTTGTGGACTCGTTCAGCATGGTGACTGCAGTGGTGATTACACAGTGACGAGGCCATATAGAATGACACACGTACGTTGTGTCAGTGTTAATTTCCTGGTTTTGATATTGTATCATCATTCCATAAGACGTAGCCATTGAGGGAAACTGGGCGAAGGGTGCATGGGACCCTCCTGTACTCTTAGCTACTTTCTACAAATCTACAGTTATTTCAAAATAGAAAGTCTCTGAAAGGGAGGGGGGACAGTATATAGCATGTAGGTAAGTTAGAAGTAAGAAAAGACGAACAGAATGTGCTGAAAGGAGGTTACACCGAGGCCAGAAATGAGCATGCTGAGTTGGAGGAAGGAGACCTCTCCTTTCCTAAGGTTGGCCCAGTTCCTTTGAAAACCTTGCCTCCCATCCTCCTGACATGAAATACAGTAGACTCCCAGTTAACTGGCACCCGCCTGGATTGGTAGATGACGGATAAATGTAAGTAGACTCTCAGTGAACCGGCACCCATGCCGGATAAATGTAGCAGTATTCCTCCTGTTGTTTTTGCCGGTTGCTTGAGAGTGCCAGTTGCTTAAGTTCCAGTTAATGGAGAGTCTGTTGTACCAGAGAAATTGTATTGACCTGCACAAGACACGGCCCTACATCTTTGCCTTAGATATGCAATAAAGTTCCACAGGCGGGGAGAGACTTTAATACAGCGGCTCTCAACCTGTGGGTCGCAGCCCCTTTGGGGGTCGAACGACCCTTTCACAGGGGTCGCCTGAGACCCTCGGAAAACACATACCAGATATTTACAGGATGATTCATAACAGCAGCAACATGACAGTTATGAAGTAGCAACAAAAATAATTGTATGGGGGTTACCACACCATGAGCTGCATTAAAGGGTCACAGCATGAGGAAGGCTGAGAACCACTGCTTTAATAAGAAAGCTATAACTTACAGTTGTTTTAGAATGTTTTTTACTTCACAAGTTTCCAAAGATCATTCAAAAACAATGACATAAATACAATGGCTCTCCCCCTCCTATAATTTACACACCCTGTAATGTTGTCATTTATTTTGTTTGGAAATCCACCCAGATTTTGATCCATGCTCTGTGGTTCAGCAGCTGGATTAGTGTTTTGTTCGCTATTTCCTAAATAATGGTGGGTGGGCAGGGAAAGTGCCATCTCACTCCCTCGCCCCTGCTGCTTGGTGGCTTGTGACACGTTCAGGAGAGCATTTGAAATCAGAGCTCATCGTTACGAAGTCATGGAACGTCCCTGCTTTGCTTGTGTGTGCAGCATTTGCATCAGTTTGCACATTTCTGCGCAGCCCTGTGCATACTGTTCGTTGCGCTTCAGTAAGAACTCAGCAGGCCCGTGCCGTACCGCACGCCTTTCTGAGTCCCGTACTGGGCTTTGCTGGGGCGCTGGCGTGGGACGCCTGGTCGTGGTGGGGACACTGCTGTCCCTTTGCTGCCCCTGTCCAGCCTCCCAGCAGCATCTCGGGGCTGCGAGCAGCAGGGGCGACGACAGCAGGGAGCAGCCTTGTTCTCCCGTCGCCACCGCCGCTTCCGTTCTGGGAGGCTGTTGCTCCCACATGGGACCAGCTGGCTCACCAGTCGGCAGCCCACGATGCACACATGCCTCCAGGAGGCTGCACGGACTCTGTCTGGAAACAAGCAGCACGCTTTCCCTCTGTAGGCACTTTCTCCTTTTGTTTGCACTCTCAGTCGCTGATCCTGGGTGGGCTTGGGGACACGCGATGGTACGACTGCTAGAATGTTTCAGTTGGTTTTTTATCCCGTGTAAAAACAACTAGAATCAAACCATGTCCTTCCGGTTTTGTCGATGCAAGGAGAGACACCCTGACCTCTGTGTTTATGGTTGGTTCTCTACCTTCAACAGCATGTACTGCATCCCTTGCGAAGGCCCTTGCCCCAAAGTCTGTGAGGAAGAAAAGAAAACGAAGACCATTGACTCGGTGACTTCTGCTCAGATGCTCCAAGGATGCACCATCTTCAGGGGCAACTTGCTCATTAATATCCGACGAGGCAGTAAGTATTCCATCTGCCAGAAGAGGTAGCTGGAGCTCTTGGTTTTCCTTTGTTGGTGCTTTTCCTACTCATCCGTGAGTCACAAGTCAAACGTGGGCCTAGAGAAACAATATGGCGTGCCAGCCTCGCGCTTGCCACCTCTCCTGTAAGTCCCCCGATAGAAAACAGATTGAAAGGCAGCCTGTGTGTTAGCCATTGGCACAGCGTTCACTCCTGCAAAGGGTCACCCCTCATCCGTCTGTGAGTCGCCTCTTACGCACGAGAGGCAGGTCCCAACACACACAAGCCCCAGGAGAGACGCACGTCCAGAGGGATGACTCAGCCGTCTCCAGAGGGAGCCAATCCACCCAGCCTCACGTGCAAAGAGTTTGGGTTCTGGGATCTGCTGAGGAACCTACGCGAAGGGAATATGTAATGACAGCACTTTAGAATCTTCTCATGTCCAGAGAGTGATGGATCTCTGAATGCACTTCTGAGAGCCGGAAAGGTGTAAGCGTGTGTCGTCGTGTGTTTCAAACGTCACGGCCTCCCTGCTGGAGGGCCGTGCACCGTTTGTGGCAGATGGCGTTTCTGGATGGCGTTTGTGCACAGCGGTTCGCGATGGCGTGTTCGGGGGTCGTTTCGCTTCTGGCCCCTGATTGACAAGGGTTCCTTCACTTCTCCTCGCGTGGTCAGGCTACTGCTGGTTTCCTAAGCTAGGAGAAGTACAGTGGGAAGACCTTGAGGTTGAAAGAATTTTTTTCCTTCTAAATCCTTTTGTGATGAAATTGTTTTTACAGTTGGAGGGGAAAAATGACTTAACTTACTTATTCTGTGAATTTACTTTTCCCCAATACTATGCACTGAGAGAGTTATGGTATAGAGATGGCAGGAGCAAATTTTTGCCTAATTCTTTTAACTTTTTTTGATCTCCCTTGCTTTTCAGAGTTTTCAGCCCTTCTGAGCAGAGAGAACTTTTTGTTTCTACACAGCTAGACTTTTCCTGCCCTCATCGTACTCCTCAAGTTTTATTCTTTTTTACTCTTTCTGGGTGTCTCAATTAAAAAAAAAAAAAGTTTTCCTTATCCTTAGCACATACCCTGTAAGTGCCTGAACCTGCTTTTTTAAAACGTCCTATCCTAAAGATAAAAAATGTAATCCAGGAACTAAATCCATGGAGAAGTACTATTTGAGAAGGAATTGGTACTCTTTGTGTCTGATGATGAAATGTGTCTTCCAGCTTATGTCCAAAGCAGGAAATCAGTGGGACTTGGGGTGATGGGACATTTCATTCGAAAGGACAGTCCCCTGTTTTGACAAAAAGGCATATAGCGCGCTCCACATTTAAAATTTAGGATCTTTTCCTTGAAACATCAACTTCAGACAACGCCTAACCTCTATAACTTGGAACTTCTCCTTAATTTCTCTTAGGAAGACATCAAACTGTACAGTAACTGTAGAGCCTTGTCCTTATTTTATTTTTATCAATTCAAAGTGAAACAGAGCCTTTTATCACACAAGTCTTTGCAAGTCATCCTCCGTGACATCCCATTGGACGAACCACACCCAGTTCATTACAGTGTTTTATTATCATTTCGGTGTAAGTTGAACTCAGGTTTGCTGTTTGATTTACTAGGAGAAAACGGTTAGCTAAACGAGATGAAAGGAGACACACTGTGTGTGTGTGATGTTGTTTTTACATATGCACTAGCACCTATTTTTCCAAGTCTTTTCTGGTTATGAAAACAGTACACTTAGCAATGCAGAAATGAATTCTTGAAAATCGTCAGCAGATGAGCCACCCCTGGCCTGTCGCTGTGTTTTCACCCTGGCTCAGGAAGAGGTCCTTGTCTCTTAGGCACTCCAGCTGCTCAGAGACGGCTCCTAATGAGGCTGAGGAAATGTTGTTGACTTAGTCATGCCCTTGAACTGTTGACAGAGCACATGAAAGGCATTCCCCGGACTTGGCCTTAGCTAATTGGCAGTCTGGTGTTTAGGATTTCACATTCTGTTAATCAGCTGGGGAGCTGGCCTTCCCCTTTCTTGGGGACCTGTCCCAGGGGGAGGTTGTTGACAGGCAAGCCTAGGGGAGCAGTTTTTGACCAGGGGTGGTGGGTCCAGTGTCAGCAGCCTGGGCACCTCAGTGTCACCACCAAAATGAGACCTACCGTGGAGTTGCTCTCCACACATGTGAGCGAGCAGCCCAGCGTGGGTCACCCTTCCCTTCAGTGACACGGCCCCTCTTCCTCCAGATAACATTGCCTCGGAGCTGGAGAACTTCATGGGACTCATCGAGGTGGTGACGGGCTACGTGAAGATACGCCACTCCCACGCCTTGGTGTCCTTGTCCTTCTTAAAGAACCTGCGCCAAATCTTAGGAGAGGAGCAGCTCGAGGGGTAAGTGCCCCGTGGGCCATGGGCTGACAGTCTAGCACCAAGGAAGCAGCATGTGCTTTTAAAGTTCTGCGTCACAGGTAAGAGGAATGGGTCTGTCGTGCTCTCTGTGACATCATCACTCACACGACCCTTGTCTGCCTCAGGGTGCCGTGCTCTACGGCGTCAGGAAACACACTGTCTTTGAAAATACGTTGGAACGTGAGCCGTATGGAGGAGTATGGACAGTTCATTTTGCTGTAAAGACATCTCGATTCACAAAATTGTTTCTATTGATTAGCTCACAGGATTTACGCTATTGATGGAATTTTTGCCTTGGGCCACGATGTGCTTTGTGAGAGGGGTTTTAAAATAGCCAGGGGCTTTTCACCGGAGGCTAAATACAAGCCGGTGCTCACTGCACCCCCAGTTTCTTTCCAGCAGTTCATGTGCGGGCACCTTTGCCTGTACAGGCTTTCCTCTCCCCTCCACCCCCCCAGCCCCCATTTAAATTCAGCTCCTGCCAGGTTTTATGAGCGAGCCCTTTGAAATGAAAGGAGACATCCATTAATGAGCGAAATCCTCCTGAAGAGAGTTTGGGGAAGCAATTTAGGCAAGACCATGGTGGCAAGGTCATGGGAAGGGCCGTCCTCGCTCATGGGTCTGCCCGATGGGACACAGTTGCCGCCTAAGGCTCTCTTTGCGGCCTCCCCGCTCATCGGTCCGAAAGTCTCCACGTTCCGTCGTCGGATAGCACGAAAGAGAGCGGGCAGCTCTCCCTGCATTCCATCGTGGAAAAGCACATGGTCCCTCCGCACTGGGATCCCTGATTCCTTAGAAAAACACCTTTCACCCAAGGAGGCGGCCCACTGTGCCCAGCCCTTAGCCCCGGGTCACCTAGATCCCACGCTGGGGCTCTGCCCTTCTTTTGACATTTTTGTTTGTTGTAGTCAATTTTAAAGTGAATTTTAGCGCAGTTTTTTTTTTCTTTTTTCCCTAAGCAGGTTTATATTTTGGGAGTCCCTGATATTGGGGAGCACCTTTTTTTAGGCAGAGTGCAAATTTTTCTGCTGCTTAAGGACACACACTACCACCCCACCACCCCCGCCCAGCCTGAGCACGTGGTAGACATAGAGGGGAAGGCTGAGAGGAGAGATTAATTCATTTTTATTAGGAATTACTCCATTATTATATACTTAAATGTAGCTGAAACCTAGTAGTTGCAAGAATATTTATGTATGTCTCATTATCTGAATCTCACGGACAACCTGAAGTCACAGTGGGGCCTTTTTAAGGGTGCATGCCATTGCTCAGGTGTTGGGGACACTTCCAAGCTCAGGTAAGCTTCGGGCCCCTGCCCTGCCATTAGCATATTAGATGGGCTGCAGGTTGTCACAGGCTGCTGCTGATCAGGAGCCCTCGTAGCCTGAGGGTGCTGGGCTTCCAGCCTTTTATTCCTGGGTGCTGCCGTGGGAGGCTGTCCCTGTCCCTCTCTGCAGAGGGCATTTGAGAATCATGCCTGTCCTGAGGGGGTTGGGTCCTCTCCCCTGCCTTCCACGCCCAGGACCAAGTTCCTCCTCCCCCACAGCTCTGTCTGTATCAGGCCTGAGCAGTCGCAGCAGCTCGCTCCACTTAACCCTTTTCAGACTTAAGAGCCGAGTTAGGCCCAGCCCTTCGCCTGCAGGAAGGGGAGAGGCAGAGAGAGCAAGGGAAGAAGGCCCTGCGATCCACAGATAAGCGCAGAGCAGAGCTTGCCAGGTGCATGAGGGCAAGGACAGGAGCGTGCCAAGGGCATGAAAATGGGTCCGCCAGGCTTCCTAGAAGGTGGGGCGTTGGAGACAGTCCCTGAAGGGTTTCTGCAAACACTCAGAGCGTGAAGAAAGGCGGTTCAGGACAGGGCGGCAGAAGCCAAGATGGCGAGCGGGGGCTCCCGGGACCTGTTGGGCAGATAATGCTGGGCAGGCAGGTGGGACCAGAGCTGTGTCAGGTGTTAAACGTCGTCGGGGCTTTGGGGTTAGAGGAGCAGCAGCAGAGCTGTCTGCAAATTGAATTTCTGGACATTTCATTGCCCTGTGCTTTTGCTTTAAGCCAACGCAGCTTATATCCCAGTGGCTCTCAAATTTTGCTACACGTAAGAGTCGTCTTTTGAGATCAGGCTTTTTAAAAAAACCCTGGTATCCAAGTAGGGCTCTATCCCAACTCCATGAAAATGTTTGGGGGTTGGACCCAGGCATCACTGTTTCTCTTAAAGTTCCAAGGAAATTTAAATGTGCAGCAGATATTGGAAACCGTTGCTCTGTCCTGTTACTTCTTGTTTTCATATGCAGATCCCAAAGCATTTTGATTTTCTTTTTTGTAATATACATGTACACGATTGCTATGAAATGCCTTATTTTTAAGCCCTTGAAAGGAAGGAGATTGTTCCTATTATCTGGACATTCCTTTATTTGGACAACCCTATTTTCTGATGGCATCAGATAAATAAGGAGTTAAAATTTCATATATTTTTGTTGTTGTTGTCACCAAGGATTATGGACCTGGAAAAAATAAAAGTAGATGGTGGTGGTGAGTAATAACAATTGAAATTTTTGGATGGATTTAGGCATCTCTATGCTCACGTTCCCCCACTTGACTATGCAATATTGGGTGCTTCATTTCACCTTTTTGCAGCTCTGTGATTAGGCAGGGCTATAACTCTCTGGAACTTTTAAAAAATATATAGTCAATCCTATGACTCAACAGTTCCAGGCTCTACCTGGTAGCTACCCACAAGAAATGAAAACGTGTCCACACAAGACTTGTATGTGAATGTTTGTAGTATTATTATTCATTATACTGCCCCACTACCATAAAAAAACCCCAAAAACCCCACTGGAAATAATCTAAATGCCCATCAACAGGCGAATGGGTAAATAGAATGTGATACAACGTACTACTACTCAATAACGATCTAACAACATGGATGAACCTCAGAAACATCAGCCTCAGTGAACAAAAGCCTGACACACAAGGCTGCACAGTGTATGATTCCATTAATACGCAGTTTCTAGAAGAGGCAAAGCTTTGGAGACAGAAAGCAGCAGGTCAGTGATGGCCAGGGCTAGGAGCAGAGATCGACTCCTGTGGGCAATGAGGGAACGTCATTGTGATGGAAATTTCTGAAACTACCAAGTGGCTGGTGATGGTTGGACAGCTACAGATTTACTGAGGTTTGTGGCACTAACACATATAATGGATCATATTGGGGGGTAGGTAAATTATACCTCAGTAAAGCTATTTAAGAAAACGTTTAAGGAGGAACATTTCTTGAGTATCTGTGTGGTGCCTACTGCCACTCGAATATAAATTCCTGCCCATGCTGGCCCCCAGGGTTGGTGTAAATGTTGGATTTGGGGGCGATTTGGACCTGGTGGGAAGCAGCCTGTTGCAGATGGGCTGGAGGCAGCGTCTGTGTAAAGGATCTCTGGCATCTGCAGGCAGCCCCCATGTGCTGGGCTCTGATGCCCCCTAGGGACCACTGGAAACAGGCCATGCTCTGACAAATGAAAGAAGCACCAGTTGTGTGTTGCAGACATTTTTTTTTCTGTTTGTCAGCAAGGGCTGACAAGTGGGGAATGTCCCTGCCTCCCTCTGTAGGTGGAGACCGTGCCTTCTGTCCCAGCCTGAGAGAAGCCACATGGATACTCTGCCTAGAGTTGATGCTTCATAAGTGCTGGGGGTGATGCTCTCAACCCTGATCTTTGCACCCCAAATGCAGTTCTCTGGATGCTGGGTCGGGACTGACTTTCTTCTAAGTCCCATGCGCATCCCCTCTGCCTCCCTTCGCTTCCCCATCCTGCCTGCCCTTCATGGGGGCAGGCGGGGAGGCAGACGGCCCCAAGGCGGGAGCCACAAATAAAACAGTTGAGTGTGTAATATGTGGGAGGCACTTAGAACATCGAAAAGGGAACATACAGATACCCTTGAAGAGATAGCCAACCCTTCCCAACCTACTTCAGTGTCTCTGCATTTTGGAAGACGGTCTATCCGAGTCCAGAATGTGTTTTGCAAGATTGGGAAGGCTGAGAGCCAGAGTACAGTACAGCAGGTCCTCGGGTCAACAGGTCGTCTCATTCAATGTCATTTCACCTAACAGGGATGAGATGCGGTAGGAACTTAATTCATTTCTATAAGCTAGCCTGTCGGAAAATTGGGTTCCTTATATGTCTTTTCACTTGACAGTCCCAGACCCTATGCACAGCATTAAGTGAGGACCTATTGTATGTGTAAAACCCAGGCATCATGGAGCCCATGCAAGCTACAGAAAAATAAACAAACAAATAGTTTTATAAAATAGTCTTTGAATATAAAGGTAATAAGCTTAGCAACAATGGGGAAAGCATTTTCTGAGTAACTGACTTAATAGCATTTTCGTTAGGAAACAACAAAAATCTAAGTGTGCGTGTTAAAGACCAGCATCTGCCTTTTACTATCTCTTAATTCTCATCTGCTTCTGGGAGGAATTTGGGGGAGCCAGGCCTCAAGCTGGGGTTGAAATACAAGAGCCGTATTGATGGGCAGCTCAAGAATGGCTTGATTATTGTTTTGACAAGGGTTTGCTTTTTATTTTTCTGTTGCTTACACAGACTCCATAATGCCTGCGTTTTATTGAGACTGGGATCCTGGCTCCCGGCCTTCTCAGTGGCGTAAAAAAATGTTTGTATTTACTGTACAAAGATAATCTTGCTTTTCAGAGTGATTAATCACACACACAGGCTTTCTGTGTGCCTGCCACTCATTTGTCAGATTCCTGATTTATGATTCAGGCCTCCTCCTGTGGGGAGCAGTGTGGCTGGTTCGGCAGGCGTTTTCCGTGCAGTTCTGGTCCCTGCCAGTGCAGTTAGTCGACTAAGAAGCCTCGTCCTGGGCTGAGACGGCAGTTTGACCTGGTTCATCGGCCCTCACTCCCAGCCCACAAGGAGATTTTGTCCCATGTGCCCGACGCAGGAGCAGCCAGACCTACTGCACAGGGTCCCTTCAGGGCAGCAAGTCCTCCACAGGCAGGGCAGGGCCCCGAATAGGAGGCACGGGTTCTCACCCGTGGACCCCTCCTTCCTTGTGTGGCTGCACGAATCCCCCTGCCTGAGGGAGGATGTCCGAAAGGATGGCACATGTCACCGGCCCGTGTCCCAGTGCGTGCCGCCTGTCCACATGGCCTCCTGTTGCCTGCCTTGCATCTGGATTCACTTGGACGATGTCTTACGTTTGTTTTCCAGCAGATGTGTGTTAGGGACTGAGCTCTTGTTGAAAGGGAAGGGTTGTTGACTTGCCAGTTTTTGCCACCTGGTTGGTGACATCAGTGTGTCAGGCAGGAGGCCTCAAGGTGGGTTTGTGACAAGCCTGGCTTGGCCTTTGGCCTCACTTGGCTCACAAAACCCCTGAGCAGGTAGGACACCCGCCCACGTCCCCCAGCCCACGTGTGTGGATGGCCCAGGGCTCATGGGGGTAGGCTGGTGGGGCAGACACCATCTTAGGTCTGTGACTTCTGGGAATCAGGGTCTTGGGCTCTTAAAACATCAGGGAGCTCAGATGACACCTGTGGGTAAGTAAGTGGGGCTGCAGAGAGCACTAAGTGGCCTGCCTTAACGTCCATGCAGCTCATTAACGACCTTGTGGTCCTGGGTCTCCATCTCGGAACTCCCTCGTGGAATCCCCAGGAAATGTCACACGTCTGCTTGGCAGTGTCGTGACCATAACTTGTGCTTTGCTCTAAATCAATGAGACTCAGGCTGAGGACCGACCAGGTGGACAGAGGTCATGGTATGGGGGTGAGAAGTGCACCTGGCACGACAGGTGCCCGCGGACTCGGCCCCCAGGGCGGAGTCAGCCTAGGGCTCGTGGGGTGGCTTTGCAAAGAGGGCCGGGACCCTTTCTTCTCTGCTGTCTGTGTGTTGGATCTGGGAATGGCTGTAAGAAGTAGCTCAAAGTCTGCACCGATTCCTAGACTCCCTTTTGTATAAAGTGCCTGACTGAGCCCAGAAGGAACTGAGGTTGGGGAGGACCAGGAGAGCAGGGGAGGGACTTGGGGTCCGTGGGAGCACACTCTTCAGCACAGGGGGCTCAGCCCTGCCCTGCCTGCCTGGTGTCCTGGGGCACCCTGACACAGAGGCATGCTGCAGAGGTCTTTCTCAAGACCTGCGAGCCATAGCCGTCCGTGCAGTCCCTCCCCGGGTTTGGCTTTCCTTCTGACACAGCTGTAGCCAGGGCGGGCCGGCCACAGCCTCACCTTCAGTGTGTGCCCATGGGAACAGGACTCATGTCTGATTTGGTCGGCTTCGGACCTCTCTGGTGCCCACAGTCTGTTAGATCAGCAGTTACTTCTCTAAGTGTGGTACCAGGACCGGCAGCATCATCCTACCTGGGTGCTGGGAGGTACCCAGAGTCTCACCCCACTGCCACCTGCCAATCAGAAACTTGGGGGGTGGGGCTCGGCACTCTAGAAAGAAGCTTTGCCCTCATGGAACTGTGTGGGACACTGATTCACAGGGGCCTAGATGGAGGCCCAGGGCAGCCCCCATGTTCTCCAGGGGCTGAAGCTGAGGTTTTCGAAGGTGGGCTGATTCTGAAGAAGGGAGCGGCAGGGCTGACCCAGCCCCGAGTGTGTCTCCCGTCCCGCTCTCTCTCCTGCCCGCCTCGTGCGCTGCTGATGGCGGGGATGGGATTTACCCCCAAGGACAACGGCAGACTTTCTACAGCAGACGCGTGAGCCGTTCCGGTTGGGTAGCAGAGCCTATCTGTTCTCCTGGGGGCGGGTTTCTAGCACATCGAACGGGCTCTTTGCTGAGAGAAATAACCACAGGCATTTATTTCTGGGGAATGATTCGAGCGATGTCCTCCGGAGTGAGAAGCATTCTTTGTTGGTAATAGAGGTCATAAAATTAGTGTCTTTTCGATTTCACTGTGCTGTCCTCGAATGCTATTATTGCCATCGATAATGGTGACTGTCTCTTCTTATAAACTGTTAATACCTCAGTCCCTCACCAGTAAAGGCAGTGGATTCTGGGTCCACGCGGCCAAGGACCGGAGTGGGTGGCCCATGGGGGAAAGCACAGGGCTGCTAACGTGGTGTCTGTGCTTCTAGGAACTACTCCTTCTATGTGCTCGACAACCAGAACTTGCAGCAGCTGTGGGACTGGGACCACCACAACCTGACCATCAAAGCCGGGAAGATGTACTTTGCTTTTAACCCTAAATTGTGTGTCTCCGAAATCTACCGCATGGAGGAGGTGACAGGGACAAAAGGGCGCCAGAGCAAAGGGGACATCAACACCAGGAACAACGGAGAGAGAGCTTCCTGTGAGTGGACTGTCGACCCAGCAGGGGCCCCTCTCCCCATCTAGAACTTCACTTGAACCCGTGTGGTCTTCTAAGTCGGTGGTAGGGCAGATGCACCACAGATTTATGTTTGTAAATTTTCCTCTGCATCTGGATGAGTGTGTTAAACATAAGTAAATCCTTACTCTGATTTTTAAGACGTGCTTGCAGAATGCACAGAACAAAATGTCTTTCTGTGCACAGGCATATGGTAAGGTTCTTTTTCAAACAAGAGCTGGTCCTCTTTAGCCCTGGCAGGGGCGAACGTGGCCCAAGGCGAGGGGCGGACTGCCACCCCAACACGGAAAAGATGGCGAGAGCCTGCCTCCCTGAGTTGCTGCTGCTTTTCGAATTTAGAACAACATAATTACAACCTCGCCCTGTTTATGCCGCTTCGACTTAGAGGGCTCGTGTCTGAGATACAGCAGGTGCATTGCTCCTCTGACCTGTAGAGAAAGCTGCTCTGGCTCTGTTGGGCCGGATGGCGTCATCAAAGTGAATTGTCTCTCCACCATCAGCCTCTAACAATGGAAGGGCGTTAGAAAAATAACAGAGTAACTGTGTGCTCCAGGGCGGGCACCCCCACCTGCGCGCACACAGCAAGGCTTCCCCTTGATGGTGCGGCACAGCCAGCCTTTGGTTTGAACGTGCTCTGCTGTGTCTGCACCGGCACAGAGGTGGAGAGCGCGTTGACAACCAGCGCCGTGGTGTGCGCGTGCCCCGCCGTGTGCGCGTGCCCCGCCATGGCGGCCCCTGTCACACCCCCTCCCTGTCTACACCGTGGATGTGTCTGTCGTTTCAGGGCGTTTCTCCTTCGGCCCGGCCAGCCTGACAGGTCCTGACCACAGTAGCCATTTGCTTTCCTTTGGAAACAAAGTCTTGTTTCCTCTCTAAATAACATGGTAGAAGGAAGTGCAACGTTTTTCTGACCTCGGTCCTGCACATTTGGCCCCACAGACACGTCAGTTTTTAGCTGCCTTCAGCCTCGCTGCTGAGCCTGCAGTGGGGTTCAGGCCAGTGGTGGGGGGAGGACGAGTAGGAGAGCTGTGGGTCCCCAGGAAGGGGGCAGTCCTCCGCCCATCCCTGGTTCTTATCACGGTTTGAATCTGGTCAGAGAACTGTAAATAAACAAAGGCTTCCTTCCCAAGTGACATTGTTCTTGTCCCTGCTGAAACCATCCCCTGCCGAGTGTCAGTGCCAGCTGGGGGCCTCCAGGGAGCTCTCGTGTCTTCCAGTGTGATCCCAAGTGCAGACTAAGAAAGGGTCCCCTCAGGGGCACATCTGGGCTGTTACCTGCCTGCGGTAGCTGCACACATGCAAGCACATAGCCACAGTGTCTGAGCAGGTGCCATCAGGTCTAAGCAAAGTCAGCCCAGCTGAAAGGTCTCCCCTCCCCTTCCCTAGCCCCGTGGGAGCCTGTGGCTTAGGCAGCAGCAGGAAGCTAAGGCCACCTTGCTCCATCGAGCAGTCCTTGTCTTTCATGTGGGGGTCACTCCCGGGCTCCAAGTGACCCGAGACAGGAGCCAGCCCCTGGGAGCTCCATGTGGAGGAATGTTTGGGTCCTGGGTAGAAACAGGACAGCCACCAGGACGTCCAGAAAGGGACGTGGTTCATGTGCACGTCCAGCTTTGGAGAAGGGGCAAAGGGGCCAGCACAGGCTCATGGAGGGCTCTGTCACTCACGGTGTGCCTCTGTGCCCCAGGTGAAAGTGACGTCCTGCACTTCACGTCCACCACCACGTGGAAGAACCGCATCATCATCACATGGCACCGGTACCGGCCCCCCGACTACAGGGACCTCATCAGCTTCACTGTCTACTACAAGGAGGCGTGAGTTGCGCCTGGGCGCGGCGCCCTGTCGGCAGGGCTGGGGGCGGGCGCGCCGCGGGCCTCCGCGCACTCCCTGCTGGTGACGGCGGCAGACGGCACAGTGCTAGCTAGCTTCAGTGGGTAGAGGCGTTGGAATAAAATAAATCCAAAAGGTAAAGCTTGCTTTTTTAGAGAGTTTTCGAGAGGGTTAGGTCCATCTAAACCTTCCTAAGCTGATGGGGAGGACGTGGTTGGAGTAGTTCAAGTTGCTGCCCAGTGACACGACTCCAGAAGCACCCCACACGATGCCTACTGCCCGCGAGGTGACCCCGGGGCAGGGCCCTCATCTTGTTCCCGTACCTCTATCCGTGGGTGGCCCTTGGCTGCAGGTCATGACTTCTCCCAACATCTCTGGGGTCTCTTCTTGTGCCTTCAGGTGACATTCGCCTGCCTCAGCAGCCATGTGACTCGCTCCTCCCGATGACAGCTCTGGGCCTCCCCCTGCCTTCCTTCCCCTCCTCTGCCTGGTGGTCCCCATCCTTACCCAGGTCCCATCTTGATGCCTCAGGTCTCTTTCTGGCTTCCCCAGAGTGGGACCCAGAGCCACCCATGGCCGTACCTGGTCCTTTTTCCCCTGCTGGAGCTGGGGCCCCAGAAAGGGTCCTGGCAGTGACAAGGCAAAGTCCCGGATGGTTAGGTCCCCTGTGTGTGGGAATCACACCCGGTCTTCCCTCCACTGGAGTGGAATGTGAACGTCCGTTTCCGAAGCCAGTGTCACCTGGTGGATGTCAGGTTCCTTCCCATCCCTGCCCCGGTGCACACGCTCTGTCCCCTCTGGTAGGCCTTCCAGCGCATTGACCGTCAGCTGGTCATTTCACCAAAGAGTCGATGCTGGTTCTGGAAGTGCACTCCTTGAGTACTGTAAGATACGTAAGCAGTCAGAATTGCTTGTGAGCGGATTGGATCTTGGAAGCTGTATTTTAGAAGCAGTTCTTCTGTAGCAAAGGCGTTTCGCTCCCCAAGTTATTCTTCATCGATAGCTCTGGTTTGCATTAAATAAATGACTAGGCTGCTTTTTTCGTAACTGTGAAAAAATGCCCCATTCAAAAGGAGAAAAGTAGCCTTTGCACGTGTTCTTACGGGGCAGCATTTTCAATGCCCGTAACTTTAGAACTCTCTTTCTGAGGCAGAGTGTCCGCTTCTGTGGTGCAAACGTCACTGCTGAAACCTGCAGTCCAGTTCCTTAATTTTACTCTTCCATGAAAGTTGAAGTGATTCTTTGTTTTATTTAGAAACCACATTATAGGACATGGGATGTGCTAAGGCCCCTGGGGACGGTTTCTGAGAGGGTCGATGTCAGAGCCCTGACCCCGCTTTCTCTGAATTTTATTGACGTCTTTCAGACCCTTTAAAAACGTCACAGAGTATGACGGACAGGACGCCTGCGGCTCCAACAGCTGGAACATGGTGGACGTGGACCTCCCATCCAATAAGGACATCGAGCCCGGCATCCTGCTGCATGGGCTGAAGCCCTGGACGCAGTACGCCGTGTACGTCAAGGCCGTGACCCTGACCATGGTGGAGAATGACCACATCCGCGGGGCCAAGAGCGAAATCTTGTACATTCGTACCAACGCTTCAGGTATCCACGTGCTGCTGTTCACCGCCACGTCTCAGCCATTCCATGGAAGCATAATTATATGGGAGGGAGCCCCCAGAAAACCCAGGAATGACCTTTTGGCGGGCCCCTTTTAGTGCAGGCTTCCCGCACTAAGGGAGTGTGCTAGGGGCCCGTGTGCATCAGGTACCAGCTGGCCTTGCTGTGAGAGGCTGCGTTCGGCTTCAGTGATTTTTTTTTGGAAACTCTTTCAGTGCATTTACCCATGTCATGATGGGTGATTTACACAAACAGTGTGCAGCATGGCACACTCCTGCCCGCACCATGTTGGGTGTTCAGCACTTTTGACCAAAAACGGTGTGACCCCTATGCCCCACCCTCCCAGTTCATCCAGTCTCACCCCTAGCAACATGTTTTTGCTTCCTGAATGAAAAAAAAGTCGTCAAAGGGGAATGTTTTGCCCGTGCAGAAGAGGTGAAACAAAAACAGCAGAAACACTAAAAGGCATCAAAATCAGCGAGTTCAAAAACTGTTTTGAGCCGTGGAAAAGGCATCTCGATAGGTGGATTGTATCCAATGGAGAGGACTTTGAAGGTGACTGAAATATAAACTCGTAGGAATAAGTACACAGTTTTCCATAAGCAAATTCCTGGTTTTTTGGGGTTTCCCCCTTGTACAATGGATAGACCTCCAGGCCCCTTATCTTGCCTTTTCCTCCAAACCCTCTTTCCTTCCTTCTCTCTGTCTCCCTCTTTGTACTTCCCCCTTTCATTAGAGCTCTGCCATTTGTATCGGAGGTTCAAACTCTCGGAGGAAATGCAAGTCACTGGGTTTTATCACTTGCTGGAGTTCAATGATTTGCAGGATGGCCGTTCTAAGAAATGAGGAAAATCGGTGTTTGAATTACCTGTAGATTTTAAGGCATCCGCTCCCACTTCGTGCCCACACAGCACTGTTCGTTTCCCCAGAGGGGACCCGAGAAAGGTGCTGTGAAGGGAACTACTGGCATCGAAATGAAAACCATTTCAAAGCAGAGCCGTTTCCATTTCACGTTTCCGTGTTCACTGCTGTCTCCTCATCCAGGCCAAACTTCTGACTTCCGGGCAGTGTGCGTCGCCTGGGTGACTGGATCTCGGGTTCACTTCACTCTCTGACGTGGCCTTTGTTCCCTTTTTCCAGTTCCTTCCATTCCCCTGGATGTTCTTTCAGCATCAAACTCCTCTTCTCAGCTGATTGTGAAGTGGAACCCGCCCTCACTGCCCAACGGCAACCTGAGTTACTACATCGTGAGGTGGCAGCGACAGCCTCAGGACAGCTACCTTTACCGGCACAATTACTGCTCCAAAGGTGAGGCCGCAGGGCGGGGACACCTGTCACTGTAGCTCTCCTCGCCTGGGCGTAGGGAGCCCCGACGCTACGCGTATCAGGTGGCAGCTCAGGCCCTTCGCCGGGAAACTGCTCCTCTCCTGATGGAGGGTGTGGACAGAGGGCACCTTCCGTGTGTGTAACTTGGCTTTCTTTCCCCCTCTCCTTGGGCCCGTCTTTTCCGAGCAGACAAAATCCCCATCAGGAAGTACGCCGATGGCACCATCGACGTGGAGGAGGTGACAGAGAACCCCAAGGCGGAAGTGTGTGGTGGTGAGAAGGGGCCCTGTTGTGCGTGCCCCAAAACCGAAGCCGAGAAGCAGGCCGAGAAGGAGGAGGCGGAGTACCGGAAAGTCTTCGAGAATTTCCTGCACAATTCCATCTTTGTGCCCAGGTACCAGTCTCCGCCCTGGTTGTTCGCAGGTCAGCGGCCTCGGGGCAGAGCCAGGTGGCTGTCAAGGAGAGAGTGACCGAATAGGGGAGCCCTTGGGGTTCCTTTGGAAGCTGGTTCATTCTGCGGGGAAGGGGCTCAGGGCTTGTGGGGTTGGGGGTCGCCAACATGAGGCGCAGCGGCTTCTCAGCTGTGCAAGTTCCTGCAGAGGACACGTGGGCTGTCTGCTGTGGGAACCGGGGACTGCAGCTCAGAGAGCTGGGACTGGGCCCTCCTCTGTCCGCCACTCTCTGCCCGGCAGCAGGGAGAGAATCAGAGTCAGTTTATAAGGGGCCCAACTTCAAAACATAGCCACGTGCCTTAGGCACCCTTGGCAAGCAGCTTTGGGAACCAGCCCGTGCCCTGAGGGACCTGCGTGCTCCTCAGCTCCTGTCTTTGTTTCTGCCAAGTGGCGAACACGCGTGGGAGAATGTAAACACTCAAAGCAGCGTGAGTCACAGTAGCCATAAGCTGGGAACATCCCAGGTGTCAAACAAAACGTGGTCTGTGCACCCAGTGGAATATTACTCAGCCATAAAAAGGAACGAGATTCTGAAACATGGGCTCCAACATGGATAACCTTGCAAACATTATGCTAAGTGACAGATGACAGATGTAAAAGGTGACATGTCCTGTTTGCTGGTAATCGTAGGGCTTGGCTTCGAGTATTAGTCCAGATGCTCTGTAGATATGAGTGGTTCCGAGAATTAGGAAGTCTGGGGACTGGAAGAGAGCTCAGAGGGGTTTAAAAACCAGGAGTCTGGGTTAGCGACTTCTCCAGCGCCCCAGTGAAGTAACAGTGGATTCGGGACTTGGTCCTGCCTTCCGGCACACCAGCGTTCTCTCCCTTGCTGGCACTGCTGCTCGGCACGGCCCATTCCCCACCTGTCAGTGGAGGCTCAGCTCACGTCACTTCCTGTGGACCCAGAAGAGGATGACTTTAGAGGATGAACGGGCATTGTCTGTCGATCTCCGTCAAAGGCCGTCGGCCCCACCTGTGCCAGGGGTTCAGGCTGTGGGTGCCAGCTGTGGAAAGGTTTGGCTGAAAGAGCCCCCCAGCTTTCAGTCTGTCGTTAAAGCCATTATCTTTCCCTCTCACCGGATGTGGAGCACACGATCAGGTGACACAGATGTTATTAATGACCTGTGCTCACGTCTTTGCATTCAAACGCAGTTTCCCCTGTGTCGGTTCCCCCTGTGGATGCGTGACACGTCCCCAGGGTCCTGACGTTCTCTCTCCGAAGACGGGCCCAATTTCCTGTTCTTTATTTTTCATAAGACTCATACAAATCCTATATTTTGTCCATAGTGAAGGGGCCACAATTATAAGTTCATGATTTTTTTTTTTTATGCCTCCTACTGAGCCCACACAATTTCCGACAGAATTGGTGTCCGGGTGATAGCATGACTGAATCAGAAAAGAAAGTCTTCTCTTTTACGATAATATTGTTCAGAGATGCTCCTTATTTCTTTCAATTCATTCTGAGAGCAATTTGTTTGGGGGATAAAAGCAGTCAAGTCAGATTAAGTATGTTACGGATTGTCTGACGCGTCCCGTGGAAGCTGGAGTTGGTTCATTGCTCTCCGGAGTCAGTTTTGGATGGTGAATACCTTTCACTGATCGTCGCCTTTATTTTTTAAATCATATACTGTGCTTTGCCGTGTACAGTGTGCTCCTGTGTACAGTGCACACCCATGTTATTCACACAAACTTTCAGGGAAAATAAATCCTTTGTTTTAATTTTTTAATTCAAATTCTGATTTGTTTATATTTAGGTACTTTTTTTTGTACTATAAAGGAATTTCAGCATTTATTTTTTAACATATTATGGTACAAGAAATTTTATGTAAGACATAATTAACAAAATGCAAGAACAGATACAAGGTATAAGAAATTTTAAGTATAAAATTTATATATCTATATTTTTTTATCGTATTCCGGGGTATTATTTTGCATACAGATATCGTTACTGATTTCTAGAGTTACACTTTTAACTCATAAGTGTAAAGAAAAGAATTAAAAAACATTTATGTAGATATAGAATCAGTGCTACCCATGTATAATGCGCATCCTTATTTCCCCCTCACACATTTGGGCCCAAAAGTGTGCATTATACATGGCAAAATGCGGTATTTTTCAGTGGGTTAAACCCAAGAACTTCTTACTCGGAGCTGTAAGCGGTGCTGTGTTGGTTTTGTGAAATGTGCAAACTCGGGGGCATCCAAGCAAGTTCTTGCTTCTGGCATCTTTACCTTTTTCCACAAAGGAGGTTAAAGAAGTCACCACCACAGACCTCTGAACCCCGTCTGCCCCCTCTCTCTGGGGCCTGCACCACATAGCTCATCTGTCACCTCACCCCTAATAAATCTGAGTGTGGCCAGTAGGTCAGTCACCTTTGGCACTTAACCATAAGGTCTGTGGACCGAATGTTGCAACATGCTGCTCAGACACAGGGTGCCACTGCCTGTAGGTGTAACGAGTGACCACCCGGGGGCCAGGGGGCAGTCTGTGTGCCGACTCTGAGGTCTGCAGAGAAGAGAAAGCACAGTCAGTCATGGAGAAGGAAGTCCCCGTGTTAATGTGTTGGCTCCTCTCCGAGGGGGCCGAAGAGCTCCTTTGATTCCGCGGTTTAGATTGGTCTTTTCTTGCTGTCATAGACAAGACAGAAGGCAGAGGCACTTCCAAGCCGTGTCCTGTCTTTCTTGCAGACCTGAAAGGAAGCGGAGAGATGTCATGCAAGTTGCCAACACCACCATGTCGAGCCGAGGCAGGAATAGCACGGTGGTGGACACCTACAACGTCACGGACCCCGAGGAGCTGGAGACCGAGTACCCTTTCTATGAGAGCAGAGTGGACAACAAGGAGAGGACTGTCATTTCCAACCTGCAGCCCTTTACGTTGTATCGCATTGACATCCACAGCTGTAACCACGAGGCCGAGAAGCTGGGCTGCAGTGCCTCCAACTTTGTCTTTGCGAGAACCATGCCTGCAGGTATGGTGTGACCCAGCCGGCAGCACCCCCAGCTCTGTCCCAGCCTCGGGGATGGAGTCTCCTTAGTCTCGGTCCTGCTTATTAAAGAGTGGGTGCTCATCTTGGTCACCCCACAGCCCAGTGAGTGGAGTCCACTCATAGCAACGTCACTCCCACCCCAGGCTCTCCACGCAGAGTAGTCAAGGGCAGGGAGCTCACTTCAAGGTCAATGCACCTCCCGCTACATGTGCCCAGTCCTCCTGAGCTCTCACAGATTTCTGTGAAATCCCCTATTAGCTGCCTGATTCAAAGTGACCACTGGTCCTCAAGGTCATCTCCTAGAGTAGCCTTTGGTCCTGCTTATCTGGTCTTCACCTTCCCCTTTAAGTTAGAAGCTGGCAGCCACCCACCCATCTTTGAGAATGGGTAAACTGCCCAGTTCTCTCTCTGCCAAAGGCAGCAGGTAGCAGAAAGAGCACGGAAGTGACCGGAGTCCAGGTGTGGGGCCTGCAGGGCACAGCTCTGGTGCCGACATGCAGCTGGCAGCCTCTCCAGCCTCAGTTTTCCCACCTTCCCAGGAGGGACCCAGACCAGCTGATGTCTCAGAGCCTTGCCCAGCCACCTTGCATTGACTTTTGCCCCCCACGTGGCTTCATATTCTAAGAAGCAGAAGAGGAGAGCAAGTGCCCCAGCCTGGGCTGGTTATGGGGGGAAGGGAGAGAGCGATGTAGCTGCTTCTGGCAGCACGAACCCGCTCCCAGCAGCACGAGCCCATTCCCAGCACCAGCTCCTTCACCGTGTCCCACAGGCCGGGCCTGCAGACCATCCTCGTGACACTTGTGAAGGACCCGGGCTACCGCCTGGAGGCTCGACGCTGCTGTGTGTGAGGGGATCCCGTGGTTTCTTTTCCCACGTGGTAGAAGCTGAAGACCAGAAGTACATTATTCACCTTGCCAAAACGTCCCTACTGTCCTGCTAGCAGGCTTTTCTGCTGCGAGGCCGGCGGGAAGTTGGGGCTTGTGGCATCTTAGATCGTTCCAACTCCAGGACCTCTGATGTGTGGGCAGCCAGCTCATGAGGACACACTATACAGTCACTGTCCTCAGTCTGGCACACGTGGGTTGGGGGAGGGTGTCCTTAGGATCGCCCAGGGTCGGGGTTCCTCCCAGCAGACCCCAATCTGACTTGATTACTTGTTTATATTGCTGCACAGAAGGAGCAGATGACATTCCGGGGCCGGTGACCTGGGAGCCGAGGCCTGAAAACTCCATCTTTTTAAAGTGGCAAGAGCCTGAAAATCCCAACGGATTAATCCTGATGTATGAGATCAAATACGGATCACAAATCGAGGTAAGAGGGGGCAGTGGTCTTGGGGTGTCTCCAGTACCGGTGACACAGTACCACACAGCCCACCACCTGGTCAGCTTAAGACTTGGCACAGAAGACTAAGGTGCTAAGGCCGCGAGGGGTCGGGTCTCTCTGTCAGCTCCGTGTGGAGTCGCACGGCGTGTGCCAGGAGCTGGGCTTGCTCTCACTCTCAGGAAACTGTTTGGTTGCACAGAACGACCCTTTGGCATAGTCTAGATTGGTCTTAATAACTTTTCATCTTTCTGGAGCTCTTTTCAGTGACCAAAAAGACAACGTTTGGTTAAAACGTAGGTATGCTTAACGTTCCTGGGAGACTGTGGTTGAAGACGTGCTTTCTTCCCTTTTGTTGCACGCGGGGATCCTTGTTCGGTGGGAGGGGAGAGATTGGGCAGCGAGGGGCCCCCCTTTCTCGCGTGTTGGTGGGAAGCTGACCCATGCGTTCTGTTTGCCCCAGGACCAGCGGGAATGTGTGTCCAGGCAGGATTACCGGAAGTACGGAGGGGCCAAGCTGAACCGGCTGAACCCGGGCAACTACACAGCCCGGATCCAGGCCACCTCTCTGTCCGGGAATGGGTCCTGGACGGAGCCCGTCTTCTTCTACGTGCAGGCCAAGAGTAAGGCTTGTGGGGGGTGGGGGTCGGGGCTGCAAAAGCAGAAAGCGGCTTGGGCAGGATGGGGGAGCCCGGGTTATCCCGGCTTCTCCTTTTCCTCTGGAACCCAGTTCCCAGCTTTGGGAAGGGTCACACTGCTGCCAGCACCTTGTCCGAGGTGCCATCCAGCAGTCCTCCTGGTCACCTGACAGTCAAATGCATGGTATTTGGTCATTAGAACAGTGACAGGTATTGAAAGAAGGATGGCTGACGAGAGCTGCAGACCTTGAGGCAGCATTTTATGAACGTGGCACTACTGTGCCTGGGTTCAGAATTTAGGCTGTGCCCTCTATCCCCAGCTCTAGAACCTTCGCAGTCTCGCAAGGACCCTCTGCAGAGTATCGTCTTGCTTTCTCCTCTCTCTTCTCTGTCTGCATCCATCCCTTAGGCACAGAGTCTAGGTCAGGTCTGGCATTGGGCTGTGATCTTACAAACGGCAAGCCTTGTCATCGGGGCCCAGTGACTGTGGCTTATCTGCAGAGATGTTTCTCTCGGGCTTTGCTACTTCATTGTTAACCCCATGAGTGCCGGGATACAGGTGGGAAACCCAGGAGCCCATCTGATGGGATCCTTACAGCAGAGTTGGCACATAGCGCTGGGACAGTAAACCCACACGCCTGCTCTGCTCTCGGGAGTTTTACCTTCTGTCAGACAGGCGTCGCTCCCATGTCAGGTTGGCCTCTCTTCTTCTCGTTTATGCCTCAGAGGAGACGGATGCTTTTGGCAGCTTTGTGGGTACCACTCTCCTTTCGAGACCCCCGTGCATGCGTGGACGCAGGGAGATGACTCTTTAGCTTTTCCTCTCCGGACTGGTGGTCTCAGGTCCCGGGGCCTTTTCCTGCAGCCCAGACTCTCAGAGAGCAGTTTTCTAGCCGTGTAATCATTGTGTTCTCCGCTGGAGGTGTTCCAGTTTCTCACCGGTAGAATCAGTGACACAAAAATAAGAAATAGCCCTCGGGCAGATGAAAACCAACTCCGCCAGCTTCCCACAGGCGGTGATAACTTGTGAGTGCTCTCAAGAATGAGAAAACGCAGGAGCCCGCATCCATCCGTGTTGAGAGCTGGTTGATAAAAATAACCTTCATTTAAAAAATTAAAACAGCTTTGTAAAGAGTAATCCTAGTGATAGTTTTCAGTGGCACGATAATCATTGAGGAGTGACTCGTGATAGCTGTAACTTGGGCCCCAGTGAGTTCCAGCCCCGTTTCCATGCAGATGTCTGTCTTTGGGTGTCCCAGGGGGACCTCACACTGCTCGTGCATGAAACCCAAGTTGCAGTTGCCACCCTCAAAACATCTCTGTTCTTCGTTCTTGAGGTCAGCCAGCAGCCTCGTAATCCACGCACCGCCCAAGTGAGGGTCATTCCTCACCTTTTCTTTCTCTCCAGCCCCCCATTTCTCATTCAAACCTATCTCCTTGATTCTGCCTGTTAAATACCTCTGGAATGCAGCCTCTGTTGTCACCACCACTGCCTCAGATCCAGGACGTTGGCTTTGTGGGTACAGGGAGCCCTGGTCCCAGTCCCAGGGCCGTGGTTGACACAGTGTGACGCTGGAGGGCAGTTTCCCTCTCTGAGTCTTCCTCATTTATAGACGAGGAGAAGGGATTTCTTCGTGAGGTCTTAGCTGGGGAATGCAGAGCATGCCCAGGTCCCCTCCTGCCCCCTGGCACTCTCCAAGACGTGGCAGCATCCCCTCCCTGCTGCCAGCCCCTCCAGGCTGTCCTAGGCACTGCCATCTCTTCATACCTGGGTCTCATCAGGTCACTGTGGGGCTGCAGAGTGCTCTCTGGCTGATTTTAACCCTCCCAGACCGCTGTACCGATTTTTCGGTCCTTTCCGAACCTGCCGCTAGACCGCTGTACCTAATTTTTGATACTTTGCCTCGTACATGAAAAACATGACTCCAGGTTCCATCTTATTCTAACCACTTGTTTGCATGTAACTAACATTGTTCTGTATCATGTTGGTTTTTTTCTCTTTAATGCTCAGGAGCCCAGGTATAGGGGACAGGTAGGTTCAGGGCCTCAGGTCTGGTAGGGTTAATCTGCAGAACGGGTGGCTGGGGTGATAGCTCAGTGGTTGAGCATGTGCTTTGCATGCATGAGGCCCCAGGTTCAAACCCTGGCATCTTCAAGTTCCTAATCTGCAGAATGAGGTTCAAACTGCTCAATGTGGACAAGGCCCGCTGTCCCCAGCCAGTCCTTAGGGCTGGGAAAGCCCCTCCAGCCTCCCTTCCCCCCTCCTGCACTGTCTGCGTCCCCACAGTCCCAGCGTTCTGGTATTGATTTCTTGCATCCAGCAGAATTTTCAAGGATGTAGATCAGTATCCAGACTGCGTCATATAAGTGCCCATGACAGTGATGAGCAGCTGCTGCAGTGAGCTCTGTGGTCACAAGCTTGTAACTGGACTCTGATGTTTGGGGAGAATGCAGAACAACTTCAGCAAGTGGTGCCGTTCAGCTATGTTTTGTTGTTGTTCTTTTAAATTGTCTGTGGAATGTCTTAAGTCAGATGAAAGGTCAGTCCAGCCTGAGTGAGCACTACATAGGAAAGAAGCTGTTTTATTTTAGCAAATGTGTGCATTTCCATTCATAGCCACTAACTGCATACAAAGATTCATTGACTTGATCGTTTGAAGTATTCTTTCAGCATACACTGTACTTCCAACATACAGACGGGGTGAATGCCTCCGTCTGCACTTAGCGAATCTTTTTTCAGATGATTCAGTGGTTTTGCTCTTATTTCTGATGCGTTTTAACCTTCAGAATTCCCCAGTTCATGATAAAGCAGTAAGGAATTTTCAGGGTTTTTGTAATGAAACAAGCAGCTTGTCCATATGGTGACACCTGACCGTTCCCCCTTGTTTCTGCAGCAACGTACGAGAACTTCATGCATCTGATCATCGCCCTGCCTATTGCCGTGCTGTTGATAGTAGGAGGACTCGTGATAATGTTGTATGTCTTCCATAGAAAAAGGTGAGTGGTACAGGGCGAGTTCAGACACGTTTGGTGGCCGAGTGTATTGATGATGTGAACCTGAGTTAAGGTCACCTTTTTGAGGAAATAGTTTATGGGTCGGAAAACCTGATTTTCCAGTCAAATGTTCTTCACAGGGACAGAAAGCATTTTCTAATGATGCAATGACGACAACATTTTATTGACAGCCCAGGTTGTCCGCTCACGGTCCCCCCATCACACGGATACTGCTGCTTATGCAACGCTTTTCCCAACTTGATGCTTTAGGCCTCTGAGTCACATCACCCTTTCAATTTCCAATGAAGTAAAGAATTGAACGTTTCTTTAAAAACTCTAGTCTGAAGCCACCGAGGAAGCCAAAAAACGCGTTGGCAAATGTCCGCTAGTCCCCTGGGCCTGGCTGGGAGTGTGAGTGATGGTCATCATGGCACTGAGCTCCCCTCACGCCCTTTCTCCTGATACTTAACAGAACAGAATAAGTAAAACTGAATAACAAGGATCCACACGTATATAGGTGGTGGGTCTCAGCCTAAACTCTGTCCTTTCCTGCAGAAACGGCAGCAGGCTGGGGAATGGAGTCCTGTACGCATCCGTGAACCCCGAGTACTTCAGCGCAGCCGACGGTAAGCTCTGGGACTGTACTCACTGTTGAGGGGGCCCCAGCTCAGGGAACGTTCAGGGGTGTTGCTGATACAGGGGAAGAGCTTGACGTTATTCTGATCTGGCCTCAGCTCCATCTGCATTAACCTTTTTTTTTTTTTTCCTTCAGTTTTTAGCTGTTCACAGAGTATCTCAAAAATTCTGCAAATGAAATTCCTTGGGATGTCCCAAGGAAGAACAGGATGTGGCCAGCACAATAACCAGTTTATTTAATGACTTGAAATTTTATGCCCGAATGAAAAAAAGCAGTTCAGTGGTTGACATCTGGGGGGACAATGTGCTTGCTGTGGGTGACAAATCTGACCCTGTGAACTAGTTCAGCCCGAGTTCCATAGTGTTATCACGTTTTCACGGTCTTCGGTCACTTGCAGTTTCTCTCTGCATTTCTTTTTTTTTTTTTGTCTTGGAGTTTTTCTGCTGGTCCCCCCCTGAATACTGTCATACGATTTATGTCCTCCAGCCCATTCACAGTCCCTTGGGGAATGACTCACAAGGACCATTTAGTTTGATGGCCAGGAAGGTGTGACTTGGAATTTGGAGTGTACTCAGTAGCTCTATATTTATTTTTTCTTTTTTTGTTGTCTTTTCTTCCTCATGTGCTTAAACCCACACCTTTAGAAGTCAGTTGTGATGGGGCATTGGTGACAGGGATCCTGCACCATTAACTGGCACTTTGCTTTTCCAAATGCCGTTCCATTTGGCCCCGATGTCCCCAAAGGTGCATTTTCGTGCGCCCATCTGTGTGTTGGTGAGGCAGGAGGCTCGGAGGAGAAACTTGCCTGGGTCCCCAAACTGGGCAGTTGAGAAGTAACAACAACTCAGTCGCTGGCATCTTGTTGATGGTGTGATGTGGTCACCATGGGAAAGGACCGTGGGGTCCCTGGGGACGGGCAGGGGAAGCTGGCCTACAAGAGGAGTGGGGTCGGTTTTGTCAGATGGATAAATCGGTGCCTAAAGTCGGGCAGGTGTGTTTAGGAAATGTGTTTGCCTCTTTGTTGCTTCAGAAAAAATGAAGGTAAGACGCACGATAAAGAGTCACAGTTGTTCTCATGGATTATCCTGGTCAAATCAGGAAATGTGGGCCATTGAAAAGCCCTGCATCAATATGCAAAGCTTTGCTGTGATTTTTAAAATTGTTTCAAATTCAGTTGTGTTTGCGTTAAAGCCCGTCAAAAGCAGTCTCTTCTGAATGGAAATCCAGTGCTGAATGATAGGGACACTACTCCTTTTTGTGGCAAGGTCTCACAAAGTTGTGTTTTTAATAGGCACACATATACAAGGGCTGTCTGGACAGTATCCAGCCACATAATATGAAAAATAGAGGCATTTATGGCTGGGTTTTTTTCCGACAGCCCTCGTGTGTACATACACATACACATACGCCTGCACCCCTCTGCCCCCATATATGTTCGAATGTATGTATGCAGGGCATAGAGAACATTCTGGAAGGATACACACCAAACTGAAAAGAGTAGTTACTTATGCAGAAGATATTTTTCTTTAAAAACAAAAGCAAGAAGATTTTTATGCAGTTTGTATAAATAATAGCTTTAAAAATAAGGAATTAAGGTAAGGTGTCATCATACATTTAGTAGAATTTCTAGGGGAAATGCAAGGCCACTTCCCCTCTCTGTAAGGATGGAAGAGACTATTCTAGAGAATCTGGTCTGCTTGGAACTGAGGAACAGGAGATTGGTATTTGTGGCTTTGAGTGTGAAGTGAGCATTAATACAGTAATATCAGAGTCTAATGGTGGTTTGAATTTAAATTTTGTGTCTTTCCAGAATGCTTTCACAATATGTCTTGATTCTCCTTTAAAATCAAACAAACAAAACACAAACTCATTGTCACCCAGGCCAACAGGTAGGAGCACCGTCAGTCACCTCATTTGAACCTCATGTGCTCGACTTTTTGACAAGCACCTTATAGCTAGTTTCCTGACATTGCCGTTCAAAAATGCTTTAAAAACTTCTTTCTCCAAACACTCATCTGCCTGTCACTGTTCTCCAGAGTACACTGAAAATCCCCACAGGGAGTGCTGGCCCGTGTGGAAGTGCTGGGTGGCAGGGCTCAGGCTGCTGGGTGAAGTCAGCACCATTGAGCCGAATGGAGAGGAAAGGATTGACTTCAGGGAACCTCCCAAGGAATGAATGCGATTGTTTCTAACTCCCCGTTTTATGGCATGCTGTATAGTTAATTCTAATTAAAAGCAAGCCTGGACTTTCAGATGTAAATGGATATAAACCAGGCATGTCCAACCTGCAGCCCAGGATGGCTTTGAATGCAGCCCAACACAAATTCTTAAAACATTAGGAGATACTTAGCGACTTTGTTTTTTTTAGCTCATCAGCTGTCATTAGTGTAGTGTATCCAGAGTATTATCACTTTTAACATGTAGTCAGTATAAAAATTATTAAAATATTTGCATTATTTTTTTTGTACTAAGTCTTTGAAATCGATTGTGAATACAGCATGTCTCAAATTGGATTGCTTTCTGGTTCTTATTATATGATGGTAGTATCCTGGAATTTTCTAGGAATTGTTGAAGTTTTGAAGTACCAGTATTTGCACATCCAGTTGCCTTACTGAAATCCACAGCATGTGGGAAATTTCAGAACAAGCCAAATGGTTGCCTCCAGTGGGCTTTGGGAAGTAGTGCCTTAGATGCTTTGGCCCAGAGGATCCCCCAGAAGCACGCTCTGCCCAGGTGTGGCCGCAACGGTCTGAACCCTATGTCCTCTTCTCTAGTGTACGTGCCCGACGAGTGGGAGGTCGCTCGGGAGAAGATCAGCATGAGCCGGGAGCTGGGCCAGGGCTCCTTCGGGATGGTGTACGAGGGCGTGGCCAAGGGCGTGGTCAAAGACGAACCCGAAACCCGGGTGGCCATCAAAACGGTCAACGAGGCCGCGAGCATGCGTGAAAGGATTGAATTTCTCAACGAGGCTTCAGTGATGAAGGAGTTCAATTGTCACCACGTGGTAAGGGACAGTCTCTGAAAAGGCAGAACCTGACCTGGGGAGCATGCTTCACAGGAGGTGGCCACACTTGTGGATTTGGTGACGCACCGCCTTCCTTTCGAAGACCTTCCCACATGGCCTCACGGTTGCCTTTAGACAACACCTGTGCACACGACGATTGTGGGTGTGATACGGACCCTGTGGGTAGTGACAGCCCTGGGCCACCCTCACCCTCTTAGCCCTCTTCTTTGTCACTCCTCTCAGGTGCGGTTGCTGGGTGTGGTGTCCCAGGGCCAGCCGACGCTGGTCATCATGGAACTGATGACACGAGGGGATCTCAAGAGTTACCTCCGCTCTCTGAGGCCGGAAATCGAGGTGCGTTTTGGTTGTCATCAACTTTGCGTGTTACCTCTTCCCTTCCCTTTAGAACCTTCCCCCCGATGTTATGTCTTTAAACCCATTGAGAGTGTCTGGCTGCTTGGTTTCGGGTCCTTTCCAGGAAGGATTTCCCTGACAAGAGCAAGGCCTACACCTTTTTTGAGAGGTGCTGGCCGTGCCTCAAATCCCCCCTTTTTAAAATGCCTTTGTGCTGCTGTTACTGCCTTCCCTCCACCTCCACTTACCTTGTCCATTGTCATCTCTGCCGAAGCGCCACCTACAGACCCATGTCAGTGCTGTGTCCTTCAGAAGCCTGTCCTGCCCTGCAGCCCAGAAGAACCATGTCCCCTGCTGACTCCTGTTCTCGTGCAGATGTTCTCTCATTCACATCTTTGCACGTGTCCCTGTCCCCCCCCACCCCCTCGTGTTAGTTCTTCCTCCCAGGCACAGCCTGTGGCTCAGGGCTGTGTGTGGCAGGCAGTCTTTCCCTAAATGCTTGTCCAAGCCTAATGTTAAGATGCTTGTGGGGGTTACTTTCCCATGCACCCAGGGGCACAGGACCCCCAGCTCATGAGGCCCCCTGCCCCCACGCACATGCCTTTTCCCCCGTGCTGCCAGCAACATTCTGTGCTTTCAAGATGTGGAAGCTGAATCTCTTAAATGGCATCCAAGGTTCTGGCGTGGTCCTGCATCAGCGTCTTGCTCGTGCTTCTGCGTGATCCTCGCCTCAGTCCGATCTGCTCAGTCTAGTAAAAAAAGTCTGTGCTATGAGCCTCAGAGTCTAGATCAGCTACAGCCCCTCCTCATCGCCCTGGTGCCCCCCACTTCCATAGCATGAACCCACAAGCCCACTCCTTAACTCGTGGAGGCATGACTTCTAAGTAAGTCTGAGAATGAAGTAGTGGATCAGTTCGTAGAATAGAACTTGCATTTGGTGCCTCGGTGGGTCTGAGGTCCTCACTTGATCCTGACCTTGCTGTGTGGCTGCTTTGGTTCCCTCAATATTGCCTGTTCTCTTCCCCTCTGGGGTTTTTGCAGCCGTGCTGGGTGTGAGCATAATTGGTTGTATTCTTCTTGTAGTAGTTCCTTGATTTGAGTTTCTACTACCTGTTCATGTGGGGCTTCCTTTATTCGCAGTGGGTTACGTGTGTGGTTCTCTGAGGGCCATGAGTGGGGATCGAGGCCCCTGAGTGGGGGGGCTCCGAACACCCCTACCGTCCGCCCCACCCAGCATGGGTCCCCCAGCTCCCCTGGTTTTTAATCTCTTTTTCCTGACTTATCTTGTCATACACAAGCCAGCACGAAGGAGAAATTGTCCAGCTGTGTATGTGAAAGGCAGTCTTTCCCTACATGCTTGTCCAGGTCCAGTGTTAGGATGCTTGTACGGGGCTTTAGGCTGCTTTTAGCTGGACTTAAATTGTCAAATGCTTATTTTCCTCGCTGCCCACATAAAACACCAATCCAAAGAATGCCACACTGTAAGGTGGAAAAGGTTCACCTTGATATTTTTGTGCTTTAGAAGAAAACTGAAGGCAGAGGACAAGATTGGATTTATAACAATGCTGTGGTGGAAAATAAAACACACTGTCCATTTGGGAAAAACATTAGTGCATTTCCACACAACCTTTGTAATGATCTTCCCTTTTGTTTGGTACCTGCACTTTGATGATAGAAATAAAAGGAACATATGAACAGCTAGGACTGGAGTGACCAAGAATTCTTAATATTTAAAAATTGCTTGTTTCCCTTTAAGTAATTTTTGCCCCACCCAAAGTAGAAAGTGCTGGTCCCACGTCGTGCTCCTGGGTGTTTCTCGTTGCAGCGCTGTGCAGCGTGGTGAGCCAGCCGGCGCGTGGCCTGACCATGCAGCAGATGCTGTGGTCTCTCTAACAATGACCTGTGCTGCTCAGATGGAGCAAAGATGGATTTGCAAACCCTGAAAGAACGTGGAGGGGGAAGATTCCTTCATGCTCACATGGTGGTTTGTTTTTGTTTTTGTTTGTTTTTAAATCTCCAACAGAATAACCCAGTCCTCGCACCTCCCAGCCTCAGCAAGATGATCCAGATGGCCGGAGAGATCGCGGATGGCATGGCGTACCTCAACGCCAACAAGTTTGTCCACAGGGACCTGGCTGCCCGCAACTGCATGGTGGCCGAGGACTTCACCGTCAAAATCGGAGGTACGTCCTTAGCTTTTCAGGTGCGGGCAAGAGCTCACCGCATGCATGTGTTAGGGACCGAGGTGGCATTAGCCAGACTTTGGAGAAGTTTTCCAGTGCCTCCTGGGAGTGCAGAGTCCTGCTCTTGGGGACAGTGTCACCGTGTTTAGTTGATAGACGCGCTCAGACCTGGCCGGACCAGCTCCCATCCTAGAGCACGTGGGCACGGCAGCCCACGCAGTGGGCAAGGCTGAGCTGAGGCCGCAGTCCCTCAGGCTGCCCGTGCCGGCATCTGAGGCATTTCTTGGCAGAGCAGTGCTCAGTATTAGTTTATTATCGAGACAGAAAAGAGCCTCAGGTGATTTTTGACTTGGAATATAAGTCGCCATCTAAACTGCCAATATTTCCTCCAGTTTTCCAAGCATACAAGGAACGTTGTTCCCCTCCAGGGGCCCGTGGAGTTTTCCGAGAGGTGAGGTCCCCTTAATGGTGAAGCCCCTGCACAGAGCAGGGGTGGTGAGAGGGAGGTAGCAGTCCCTCAGGTGGGGAAGATCACTGCTTACTGGGGTTCACACCCAGGTTTGTCCACTTACTTAGCTAACCAACCTGCTGGTCAGCCCCTTTATTGCCACCATGGATCGTAACACCAACAAATGGGACTGGATTGCATTTCCAGTCACTGGTTCGGGATCCCTTCCCGCCTGGAGGTTTGGTTTTTGCTTTGGTCTTCTCATCGGCCTGGTGAAAGCACAGCCCTCCTGCTCAGGAAACCACCTGCTCTTACCTGGCCCCTTATCTTGCCACTGTGAGGGGGTGGCGGGTCAGAAAAATACCAGATGTTTATCTAGAGAAACTGCAGGGGAGACTTTACATCTGAAAACTCCTTAAAATGAACCTCTTCATCAAGCCCTTGAACTGTCTGCCCTGGAAATGCCAGCCATGTTTTCTCCTTCAGCAGTGACTTTGACTGAAATGCTCTGGCCCTTTAGTGAGGAGTGACTGTCCCTCTAGAATGGTTTCCGAACCAGGGGCTCGTGTCTTCGTGAGGTGAAGAGCAGGGCCACGGAGCTGACAGCACTCAGTCATCAGAGTTCCTCAGTCAGGAGCCACCAGTGTGGCCCTGGGTGTGGTCCTTGGAGGCATCCACGTGTTTGGAGCCCCCTGAGGCCTGAGAGGGAAGAGCTGCTGTGGCCACTGCCTAGGCTTCCTTTGTGCACCCCACTCCCTTTCCTGTCCCCCAATTTCTCTGTGAGGGTTCAGATTGTTCCCACAGAGATCCCAAACACGTCCCCTTCCCCAGGCCTGAGCCTCAACCACTAACAGTAAGAGACTTGGGGCCAGTGCCTCAAGGTCTTCAAGCCTCGGTTTCTTCACCTCTGAAATGGGGTGATGCTGTGACGGACCCGTGAGACGATGGGCAGGACGGGGGCAGGACGGCACCGAGTGCGTGCCCATGTGGGGCAGGTCCCCAGGGAGCGTTAACTCCCGCGGTCATCGGTGTCCCTCCCTCGCCCGACCTGGCATGTGGCGGGTGCTGCATTGATGCTGTGTCCTTCCTTCTGCGCTTGGAGTCACAGCGGAACAGCCCTTGTTGTGTCCCTTGCCATCGGAAGTTCGGATCTCCAAGGACTGTGTTTGCTGGGTAGCCATGGGGCGTATTTGTGGTGATGTTTGTTGTCTTTGTACTCGCTGTCTTCCTTCCTGAAAATGGGAAAATTTTTGTTTGTTTCAGGAGAAACAGTTTGTGTTCTTTTTCTGGGATTTCTTTCTTTTTCTTTTTTTTCCTTTTTGGGCAAATAAAGGCAGCTCCCCTAATGTGCATGCCCGTGGATTAATTCTGAGATAAAGCTTTAGGAAGGCTTCACTTTTATCCTCACCAGGGGCTCAAAACTGCTTTTCCATTGCCCAGTATCTCGGATTACAGATCTGAGAAGGAATTGTACCAGAGGCAATCCGATGGCCCTTGGCGTAGGACAAGGAAATTACGTTGGTTCACGTCCAAGGACCTCAGTGCTCCGTTTGGCTTCGTAGCCTAACCTCCTGGTGGTAGAGTCAGAGGCACGAGTGAACGTTTTCAGAAGGACAGCGGCCCTTTCTCTGGGGAAAAAGAACGGAAGAGTCCCCGGAGGAGAAGATTGCGTGACTGATTGGGAAATCCAGCTCTGACAAAGAAGCAATAATTTAGGATTATAAAGCAAGCCTGCCATCAAACCTAATTACGTGACATCTTCTAGATGCCCATGGAAAATGGAAGAAACTTTGAAACCTGAGTGTGAATGTTATTTTGAAAAACATGATTGAGTAATAGCTTCTGGGGCCTAGTAAATAGCATCTCTTAGGCACCCTACTGTGTTTCTTTTTTAAAATTGTGACTTGGTACTCACTCTTGGCCCTCTTAAACAGTGGAACCACTTTCTTTCCTGTGGCAGTGGGACAGCGCTATCAGGTAAAGGAGAGTCAACACGCTCCTGTTTATTTCACCAGGCTTAAAACCACGTGTGAATGACCTTCGGTCTACATGGTCCATGTTTTCCTGATAAACCCTGGACCTTGGATCAGTTTAAACCTGTCTCTCATTTTCAATGCAGGAAGGAAATTAAATCTTTAAAAGTATCCAATTCTAAGCACAGGTTAACATCAGAGATTTCTGGGTTTTTGCGTGTCACGTGAGGAGTCCCTCGCGCCTGCTGTCTCTGCATGTGAACTTGCAGGCGCTGGTGTCCCCCCTTGTACGTGGCTGCAGGACCCCCCCGGGCGGCAGCGATGGGGTACCTTTGCTTCTCCCCCAACAACTGCTCACACAGCGTAACTCTCGTGCCCTCTCTTCCCTCACAGATTTCGGCATGACGAGGGACATCTATGAGACTGACTATTACCGGAAAGGCGGGAAGGGCCTGCTGCCTGTGCGCTGGATGTCCCCTGAGTCCCTCAAGGATGGCGTCTTCACCACCCATTCCGATGTCTGGTACGAGCCCTGAGCCCTCCAGCTTTATTTAGACCCAAAGCTTATGAATCTTGACGTGTCTTCCTGTTGGTCCCACTGCTGTCTGTTCCCTTTTGATGGACATCCCAGGGATGGTCTGGGAAGCAGAATGTCTCCCTTAATAATAAAGGTGCCTTGGGGTAGAACGCTCACCAGCTGAGGAGGGCTGGAGACTGTCGCTGGTACGGTTCACTGCAGTTCCTCAGCAGCACTGCGGAGAGGCATTCAGGTTCTAAAATACAGCCGGCGTTCTTGGCACACTGCAGCCCTGGCACGTCTGCCTTCTAGAACATTAGCCAGTTTCTTGGCTGTCTTCTCAGGAGATCCCCCTGCTGAGGTGTTAGAAATGGTAGTTGTTTATTCCAGCTCTCTGGCTGACCGCACAGAGGAGCTCTTTAAATAGTGACCAACACCATTGTGGTTTTTTGTTTTGTTTTTTATTTAATCTCACGACCCTGTCACAGATCAAGGGCCTTGGTTCTTATTTTGAAGACAGGTGCAAATTGGAAATAGCATTGGAAAATGACCCAGCAAAGTGTGATTGCTTCCTGAGCTCAAGTATGAGATCTGTTTTGCAGTCAGCCTGTCCAAGATGGTTATCTCCCTACTGTCCAATCAAAGTGCTTGACACGATGTTTAGATATAGGGATGACAGGGAGAGGACAGGCCCATTCAGGGGTCCCCGAAACTCCCTCCACTTCAGCGTGCTCAGCTCCGCCACCAGGGCTGCGTTTACCCTACAGGACACGTTAGTGGCAGCGGTGAGGACGCCTGTCCCACACTTAGCCCAGTGCCTGGCACGCTGTCCAACTCGCGCTCGGTCGCCGTGGCCAGGGTGGTTTTGTCAGGGCCTCACGTTTTCTCTTCTCGTTGTAGGTCTTTCGGGGTCGTCCTGTGGGAGATCGCCACGCTGGCCGAGCAGCCGTACCAGGGCTTGTCCAACGAGCAGGTGCTGCGCTTCGTCATGGAGGGTGGCCTGCTGGACAAGCCGGACAACTGCCCCGACATGCTGTACGTACTTCCTGGGTCACGGGAGGTGGGCGCTGTGATGGGCAGGAGCAGGTGAGAAGAGGTTCGCCCTGACGGAAGGGACCTCAGTTCTACCCCAGCTTCCTCAGTCCTTTCGAGCTGCAGTTGGTCCCATGGTGTCTGAGGCCGATGCCTCTAGGAAGCGTTTAACCAGAGCGATCCGTATTCATCTTTCACGTGCAAAGTCTAGAAAAAAGGCAATAACAGCACAACACTGGTTCTTCTTAAGTCGCTTTCCCAAGGCACCGTGCAGGGTGACACTGCAGTGTCCCCTGGGTTCCTTCTCTAAGTGTTTGCAGATTTCGTTAACCACGTGGGTGACTCACTCTCTGGGGCTTCATCCAGTGACCCGTGTGCACCCGGGACATGCAGCTGGCCCCCTGCAGACACAGCCCTGGGCACTGGCGGCCTTGTCTCCCCACCTGTTCTGTTCAAAGGAAGGAACAGAACTTGCGTGGACAAACCTTTATTTTTGGATACTGAAAGGTGACTTTCACATCATTTTTTAATGTCTTTTTTTTTTTTTCCGACCGTTTACAAATATAAAAACCATTCTTGGGTCATCAGGCTTACGGAATCAGATGGTTGGTCCCCAGGCCCTTAGCCCAGAACCCGCCCTGTCTTTCCTGGCCTAACCTCAGACGTCACGCTCCATGGTTCCCACCATCTCCTGACACATAGGGTTACGTGGCATCCCTGTTACGTGACACGGGAGGAGACTACACAGGGCATGGTGACCAGGAGCTGAGGCCACTGGGGTTGGGAGGCCGGCGGCCACCCGCCACTGACTCCCAGGTCCCCTCACAGGTGACTGCTCTCCACTTGGAACCATGTGATCCCTGTATTCTTGGTGGTCCGTGACGATAAAGCTTTTCCCGTGTAGGTAACGGGACGAGGAGTGATGCCCACCGAATTTGCATAAAAGTGGGCAGCACCCAAACGGGGGCTAACGCTAGAGTGGGCGCTGTCTCTGCAAGCTTGCCCACAGCCTCGGGAAGCGGGTGTCCCCTAGGGGCTGGTGGGCGGAGAGAGGTTGTTCTCGAGCTTTCTCTCCGACTTGGGGAAGAGTTTGTCCCTGACAAACGTGTGGGACTCCCGGAGTCGGCCCGCCTCCCGGTGACTGCGGTGTTCATAGTAGTTTCGTGTGCCTGGGAAGCAGCCCCCTGCCACGGGGAGGGCAGTGTGCTTCCCGTCCCAGCGTAGAGGGACAAGGACATTCACGTGGAGGGCTTGCTCCCGGCTGTTACATCTTTCATTCAGGAGGGATTTCTGCTTCGCCATCCAGAGCCCCCTTGGCAAATTTGTCTCCCTTGTTCAGAACCAAAGAAAATGAAAGCGGGCCTGTTGGTCTCCGCGGGGGTGTCTGTGCTGTCCCTGTGAGTTAGCTATGAGCTCAGGCAAGGAAGAAGTGTCGGGGAGAGGGCTCTTTTGTTACAAGAAAAGAGAACGGACTCCTGTTTCTCCCAAAGGAGAGGAACGTCCCTGAGCCCTCGGGAACCGTCTGGAAGCCCGGCTAGGCCTCCGGGGGGCAGAGTGACCATGTCAGGTGTGTGGTCCCAGCCATCCGGGCGGGCACCTACAGGGCAGTGTGGTGACACCTGCGAGCTGGTGAGGTGCCTCCCGCAGGAGCACAGAATGCTGAGGCCTTAGAGGACGGCTCTGTGGTCCCGCCTCCGAGTGCCCAGGCCCAGACATCAGCACTGGGGCTCGGTCTGAGTGAGCTTGGCAGGTGGCACGAGGCCAGCCTTGGCTTGTGGTTTGCTGGCAGAGCCATATTTTAAGTCGACGACAAAGGTCGTCCTTCACCTTCTCTTACCAAGTATCCCTGAGCCCCGCTGATGTCCCAGAGTCAGTGCTGTAAGGAGAGGCCCCAGCTGTGACAAAGTCTGGTGACAGGAAGAACTGGATTCCAGTGCTACAGCCTCGGGGCGAGGGCAGGGGTGTCCCCTGAGCTGTGTCCTGAGCCGTACAGCGCGGGCCAAGAAGCCGCGTTCTCTGCAGGTAGAACTCACACGAGTCCTCCACTCCTGGATGGTCTGAGGCGCAGTCAGTAGATGCTGGTGGTTTTGTGGGTGCCCGGCGTGGCCTTTTCTGTCGCTGGTGGAAGAGTCCCACGTTGCCAGGAGTCCTGTGCCGCTCGTTTTGTAGGATCCAGGCAGTCAGGAATGGCCGCTGCTGCCCAGCGAACCTTGTGAGGGGCTTTCCCTGTGGCGTGCAGGTCCTGTGTTTGGCCTCTGCCCAAAGGCAGAGTACGTGGGGTGAGGGGCCGGCGTGCCCCGTGATCCCACTGCCCCCTCCTGGCTGAGACTCGGGTCACAGGGCAATCCTGGCTTTGGCAGCCTCCCGGAAGAGGCAGGAGAGGGACACGCCGAGGCTTTTAGGTCCTTTCTGGAATCCGGTGTTCACCGGGAGGGTCGTTCATCACTCAGACGGAGGCTGCGCTCACGCTCAGACGCTGGGTGGTCACAGCCTGCCAGCATGCCGCAGGGTGGCGACGGGGCCCACCGCCGTGTGCAGGATGCAGCAGGCCGTGCCCTTGTCCTTTCTGCACACGCCTGACCGTCACCCAGCCTCCACGGTCACACGTGTGTCACACGCAGGGCAGCAGCTCCGTTTCGTCACATCCCAACCCCAGGCGCAGTGTGCATGCCCCCCTGCGCCCCCACTGGGGGGTTCGGGGAACGACCACTCCAGCTTAGGAGCAGTGACGAGCTGTAAACCATGTGCTTTGTGAAAGAGCCGTTTTATCAGCTCATAAAGCCTTCCAGAACCTTGTAAGCAAGGTCTTGCACCCCCCAGAGGAAAAAAGCCTTCGTTTACGGACAGCACTGGCAGGGCTGTGACTCGGGAGCTGTCTGAAAGCAGCATCGCGTGGCTCGCTCTGGTGCTGTCCCCATTCAGGGGTCAGTCGGTCACCAGGGAGGAAACGGCAGCTGAGCCATGGAGCGATTGCATGGACTGGTGGCCCTTCTTTGTTTTGGGGGGTCCTTTTTCTTAGGAAGTGATCGGGGGGATGCAGAGGGGCTCCCGGCTTATCCCTGCAAACCCCGCCCTCCCAGCAGCACCTGTGACTGTCAGGGGACAGCCAGGAAGTGGTAGGGGGCATCTCCTGGTGGAACCGTGGTTTCTCTAGTCCAAGAGGAAACCCCTTCTTTTGAGGCAGGTGGGGTTCAGAGTGCAGCCAACACCGTGGCACAGAGCGCGCCAGACCCGCCCCGCCCCCCACAAGTCTGGGGACCTGGGACAAGTGATTCCGTCTCTCCCTACTTTTACTTCCTTACTGACAACATGGGGACGTTTTCCTGGTACACCCACGAGTGGGGCTCGTGGGGCCTGACGCGGCTCCCAAGTTCCCGCCTCCTGGCGGACCCCCAGTGGGGGCTGGCGGGCACTGTCGCCGTTGAGATGGCGGTGGGTTAGTGGGGAGGGGGACGTCCACCCGGTCTGCATGCTTCCTCTGATGCTTCTCCGCTAGAGCTGTGGTGGCTTTTCCTGAAGGGCCCGCACGATAAGTAAGGGCCCGACGGCGGGCAGTCTGTTCGTTACTCAGCCCGCGAGAGCAGCCGTGGACCCTGTGTAAGCCGACCAGTGTCCTTCCGTTACAGTAACGCTTGATTCATGAAAAGAGGCCACAAAGCAGGCAGCGGGCCTCCGTCCCATTCCCACCCTCCCTCAGGGTCACAGCCCCTTCCATCCGACTCCACCTGACACCTTTGTCCCCATGCCCTTCAAGGCCGCTGGCCTGGCTGGTCGGCGTCGGAGCTTTCTCTCTGCAGGCCTCTCCCCGTGGGACTTTCCCTGGGGCCAGACATTAATCCAGGCGGCCTGTGGGGTCAAGAGTCAGCCTGACAGATGGCTGGAGGCCAATTTGGGGTGCTCTGAGCTTTCTAGATGTGGGGACCTCCGTGTTTAGCCAGAAGTGTTAAAAATCAAAACAGAGGGTAGAATTTTCCAGCAAGAGCAGGAGTGGAAGGGAAGGCAGTGGTGTCCAGTGCATGTGACGGAGGGGACCACGGCCTGCTGTGTGCTGTGTGGCCAGCCGGGACGTTTGCTCGGTCACCTCTTTTTAGGCTGTCTGCGTTCTGGGAGGAGAAAGCACACCTCGTCCCACAGCCATTCTGAACTGCGTCAAAGCCTGTCCTGGGTGGGGGCTGCTGGCTGTACCTCAACTCCAGTCCCTCCTGTCTCCTGCCCTGTGCAACCGCCCGTTCTGCAGGGGGCTCGGTCTCATTGCCAGGACAGCGCCCCGTGGCCCATGTAACTGAGGGCCTCACGGCGGTCTGCAGCCCCAGTGCACTGTGTTCTCTGCCCGCCCGTCCCTGGCCTGTCGGGGTGTCGTACGGCTCAGCCTGGGTCACGGGCTCTGCCGACGCAAGGCCCTGAGGCCCGACGGCTGACGGGACCCGTGCGCAGCTGCTGTCTGGTCACTCTGCCGCCTCGCGCTGCCTGTCCTGCTGCCCCCTGCCACCAGGAGGAAGCTTAGCTACAGCACAGGTGGGAGTAGAAGGGAGCTCACTATCGGGGAAGCTGGGGTCACCCTTTGGCCTTATCGGGGGCGTAGCCAGAGGGTTCCTGGGCGCTGATCCTGAAAGGAATGCTTCATCACCGGCTGCAGGAGATACCTCACGTAGAGAGCTGGGTTTTTCTTTTTAAATTTCGTAGCACCGTCACCATAAACAGTAACCTGTCATATAACGGGCTCTGTACACCTAGATGTGTTCTCGTCAGGAAATGAGAGTTTGGGGTTTTGGACCATGCAGGGTCGTGGGTCCCGGGGGACGTTAAGCCAGGAGCAGGTGAAGCCTACCTAGGCCATCGGGGTGGGAAATAGGAGACTGGGGGTGGGGGGGCGGCAGGAACACTGTTGGCGCTCCTGCCATGGTCGCGTAGGGCGACAGGGACAGCACAGCGAGGGGCCTCGTGGCTCCACGCACCCTGCCCGCTGAGCCCACCTCCTCCTGTCTGTGTCCCCCCAGGTTCGAGCTCATGCGCATGTGCTGGCAGTACAACCCCAAGATGAGACCCTCCTTCCTCGAGATCATTGGCAGCATCAAGGATGAGCTGGAGCCCGGCTTCCAGGAGGTGTCCTTCTACTACAGCGACGAGAACAAGCCGCCCGACATGGAGGAGCTGGACCTGGAGCCCGAGAACATGGAGAACGTGCCCCTGGACCCCCGGGCCTCCGCCGCGTCCCTGCCGCTGCCCGACAGGCACCCGATGCACAAGGCCGAGAACGGCCCGGGCCCCGGCGTGCTGGTCCTGCGGGCCAGCTTCGACGACAGGCAGCCTTACGCACACATGAACGGGGGGCGCAAGAACGAGCGGCCCCTGCCGCTGCCACAGTCCTCCACCTGCTGAGCCCGGAGCCCGGGCCCCGTCGCAGTAACGTGCGTGCGTGCCGGGCGGGGGGCGGGGGGCAGGGGGCGGGGGGTGCGTGCTCGCGGTCCGTTCACGGCCTCCTGCGCCTCCGTTTTCAGAGCTGCCGGGATGCTGCCCACGGCGGACAGCTTCTCCGCAGCAGACACACTTGGGATGTTCCTTTTTTCAATATGCAAGCAGCTTTTTATTTCCTTACCCAAACCCTTAACTGACGTGGGCCTTTAAGAACCTTAATGACAACACTTAATAGCAACAGAACACTTGAGAATCCCGTCTCCTCTCCCTGTCCCCCTCCCTCTCTCTGTCTCTCCCCACCCTCCTCTTTCTGCTTCATAATGGAAAAACATCTGCCACCAGCCCAGCTGTGGGACACTCTTTATCAGACTGAGGAAATGGCTGTCCCTCCCCGTGTCCCCGCGTTACCCTTATACACACCTGCCTGTCACCGTAGGTCTTTGTCAAACACACGTTGAGATGGCATTATTGGGTTTTTTTTCTCCAAACTGTGTCTTTAACCTTTTTAGGGACACACGCGACATTTGCGAAGGGCCATCACTCATCCGAGGTCGTTAGCATTTTTAACGCTGCCAAACTCTGCCAAAACCCGGAACTTTCTCCCTTGCGACCCTGCATTACATTTTCTTGTTCCAGAGGCGTGGGGCTAGCATGGCCTCTAGCCTCTTGTGTCAGAGGCCTCCATCTGGCCGTCCCCGGGTGTTCTTGTCACGTCTCACGTTCACGCAGCTCGATTTGCTTTTGACTAGGGTATGGTTTGGGGGGACCGGACAGGTGGGCCTTCCTCTCAGAGAAGATGGGGAAAAGCTGAACTGGCTTCTGCACCCCACTTCTCCACTCCTCCCTGTTGCCACGCGGCAGACAGGCTTTGAGTAAAGGTAGTCCACGTGCCAGTCTCCTGGCCCCCCCAGGTCCCCCTCCTGGGCCCCAAGGACACAGATGGGAAGTGGTTTCCAACTGTCGATGCAGGTTTGCAAGGAAAGCAATTCAGACACCACCACACCAGTGAGAAGAAACGCAGTAAATGGATTCAAGCATTCTAAGCTTTGTTGACATTTTCTCTGTTCCTAGGACTTCTTCGTGGGTCTCACAGTTCTATGTTAGACCCTGAAACATTTGCATACACATCGTCTTTAATGTCACTTTTATAACTTTTTTACGGTTCAGATATTCATCTATACGTCTGTACAGAAAAAAAAAAAAACAACAAAAAAAGCTGCTATTTTTTTCGTTCTCTATCTCTGTGGATTTAATCTATGAGAACCTTCAGGTCTGCCCTTCTCTCGTCTCTGCTCACTCCGAGGAACTTCCCACGCTCTGTCCTAGCCTGCGCGACTGCCTTCCTCTTCTGCCCGGTCAGCGATACTTACAGAACGGCGTTTGCCAGGAACTGTTGGATGCCTTCTCAGAAATCCGTCCTCTGCCCGCTGCTCCCCCAGCCTCCCGCTGCTCCCCCAGCCCCCCCCCGTGGCTCCGTGGTCACGAGGCTGGTGAGGACAGGCTGGGGCGGGGCGAGGGCGGGGTTGGGGGAGCCCCGCCCCCTGCCTTCCTCAGCCCGCTCTCGCCCAGCATTTGGTCTGTTACAGTACAAGACACGATGCAAGCTCAGGTCAGAAACAAAAGGTTCAGTATTCCCAACGCCCTTGTGCAGTGTTTCTAGTCCCCCTGGTTGAAAAGTCTCGCCTTCTCTTTCCTGTGCCTTGGTTGTGGTTGTGACACATATATCTGTTCTGTTTTGTTTTTGTTTTTCTAATACTTGGGTACAACAGCCGTTTGCACTGCAGACACGAGGCATTTGGATTACGAGGGTTTTGTTGTTTTTTTGTTTTTTTAACCCTTCCATCCCACGAAATAGAGCTGCTGAATCGGAGGGGGTAGCCGAGTGCTGTCCAGCAGGAACCTCCAGGGTGCAGGGACAGCCTCCCGGGGGTGCCGGCAGCTCCACCCCGGGTCTCCCCACCCGGGGTGCAGCGCCAGCTCTCCCGGGGGACGCCTCTCCCCGGCCGGGAATCCGAGTCCTCGAGACTCCGGGGTCTCGTTGTGTTTAGTTCTTAGCACTTCTCAGCAGAGCGCTGGCAGCACAGGAGCTGCTTCTGGGTGGAAATGTTCAAATTACGAGTCCGAACGACACCCCCCCCCGTGATGGCTGTTCGTTGTGACTGGAAGTGAAACACAAAAGAACGTTGGTGCTTCCGTGCTTGGCACGAGTTTCAGTCCCACTGTTTTCTCTGTCCCATAGGTTTTCCCTTTTTAAAAAAATGAGAAAAAGGAAAAGGTTAATGAAGAGGGTACTCTACGGGGCCCGGCAGAAGTAGCGCCCAGGCTTGGTTAGGGTCTTCTCCCACCGTCATACCCGTACGTGCTATGACCGTGTGAAACAAGGCTGGTTTAGACAGCGAGCTCGTGCAAGAGGGGGCTGGGCCCCGTGTGCAGGGGTTTTCTTCTAGTTCATTGTTGAATCCCAGTTTCCATCGATGTGGAGAAGCGCCATTACGAATTTATTTAAATACCAAGAAAAGGGTTTTGCGTGTGTGCATAAGAGGGACAGTTTTTTTTTTTTCAAGCATTTATCTACCTCACTCTTATTTTTTTATATGTGTATATACAAAAAAGAATACATCTCACATTTCTCAGCACCTGACAATATGCCGTTGATACTGGTAACCTCATCCATACCGCAGGCCACACACACCAGGTGACACAGGGACAGGCCAGGCTGTGTTCCGGGGTCACAGCAACACCTCCTCCCTCTCCACTCGCTTCCGACAGCTTGCCTTTTGCTGGGCTGTCTCCTTTTCCCTGGCTTCTGTCCTTCTTCTCACTCTTTCCCTAAGTGGCTGGGAGGGGTCAGGGTTTGCCTCTTCCTGGCCCAGCACCCCTGCACCCTGCTGTCCCCAGCTAGTCCTCTGAAACCTGCTGCTTTGTGCCACTTGAGTAACAAGCAGGTGCCGTCCTCAGTCGTTTCCCAGGTATCAGGGACAGGTCGTGCCAAGGGGGCGGACGGTCTCTGTTAGAACCCCACCTGTGCAGGTGCAGGGTCGGGCTTTGCCCCCCGGGCTGCCCGGGACGAGGCATGGACGTGTTGTCACTGTGCTGCTCTGCCAGCTCGGTCCTGGGCCACCTGCTGGAGAATGCAGAGGTTCCTGCCCTCCAGCCAACCCCTCCGAGAATGTCCCATGGAGAAAAGTCTTCTCCCTCTCACGTCTGTCCTCTCCATCCTCACTGCCTCCTCCCCCGGGGGGAAACACAGATGTACCAAACCTTCAGGCCGGAAGGGGCAGTGGTCAGCGCCAGCCTCCTTCTGGGCGGGGTGTCGCACCTCGCATCAGGGTGCCTCTGTCCCGTCGCCCTGCTGCTCACAGGGGGGGACAGTGCGTTCCCCGATTCCAACAGCTGCTCTCACAGGCACTGTGATTTGATCTGGGAATGTGGTGGGGCTTCCCCACAGTGTGGCTGGCTCCTCGGAAAGTTCCAGGACTTCAGCTAAGCTCAGGAGCGTCTCCCCTCCTGTACTAACACCTCCCCTTGCCCAAGTCCCCTGGGCTCGCAAGGTCATTGAGAAACGCTGTTTGATCAGGTTCTCCATAGGTGACCCCTGAGAATAGTGGCCTCCCCTCTCTTTTGCACAAATCTACCGGTTTCCACAACTGGATTTCTATCAGTACATTCAGCTGGTTATAAGGGTTTTGTTTAAACTGTCCGAGTTGTTGGTGTCATTTCGTTTTTGTATGATGTAGGCTTTCCTTTTTTTTTTTTTTTAAGTAGAAAGCAAACACTAACAGTGTAGTGCCCATCCTAACAAATGCTTCAGGAAAAGAGAAAAGTTGGCTTGTGTGATGGTGCAGTCATTTTACTGGACCAAACCACCCACCTTGACTTATACCAAGGCATCATCTACCCACAGTTCCAGCCTGATGTTAATGCTGATTTTCCCCTCCTCTTCTTGGTTTTTTTCTCTTTGTACGCTCCGAGTACTTTAATCCCACTGAGTTGTGGCATTTTCCATGCAACCTCCTCTGACAGCTTCTCCCGCTATGAAGTGACATGAACCACTGAGGCACGTCGCTGAACGGACGTGCGCGTTAAAACGTGGTCACACCCAGCCCTTCCTGGAGGCGGCAGGAGCTGGTGTGTTCTGGAGACACTGTTGAACTTCCGCTGGGCGAGACCCAGCCCACCCAGGTCTCCTTGACGTTTGATGTCATGACGTTTGACACGCAGTTGGAGTGAGCTTCCCGCTCGGAAGAATGAAGACCGGGTTCATGGCCAACACTGGCCTCTCCCTCCAGCCTGTTTCTCGTGACTCGGAACAACATTTCAATGACAGGAAAAGCGGCTCGGTGAAAAAGAAGGCCGGTCATTGTGGAAGTCCCCAAGGGCACGATGCTTGGCCTGAGGTGGCGCGTTGTGGCCTGGACGACAGATGACGAGCCAAGCATGATGCCAAATTCTAGGCCAGTTTGTCGCACCGAAGCCGCTTTCTCAGCAGCCTGTCTCTGATGGCAGGTGGCTGTCCGTGACGTGGGCCACCGTCGTGGTGGCAAGGCCACACTAGCACAGATGGGTGAGAAGGCTAGGATGTTTGGTGCAAGGTCCTCAGCTGTCACTGGTAGGTCCTCCCAGGGTGGCCAGACAAGTGCCAGGGCACCTCCTTTGCACAGCGTGAGTGACAGTGATGCTCCCTGCTGTGCCTCGGCCCGTGTCAGCAGTCCCAGTGATGTGTTTGAGGTTTGGGGTTTGTGCTTTTGTTAATGTTCCTTTCGTGTTGGGTGGTGGCCGTCTTTTCGTTTCCTGGGCTAAGCAGCATTGGGAGACGCGGACCAGAGATCCATCCACTTTGTAAGAAGCGGTGATGAAAGTCAAACTTCCGTACTCTTCTCTGCCATCGTTGCAGGTGCAAAAGAGGACTCCAGGAGAGGATGTTTAGATTGAACCTCTCTGTGGCCAGAGATGCTGAAGATACAGACCTTGGACAGGCCAGAGGCTTTCATTTTTGGCCTCCAGCTCACGTGACTGGTTGGTCATTTAGAGAAAAAGCAGATGCACAGTCCTCGATGGTGGAATGGTTGGGCAGTAGGAAACCATTGTGATGGGTCACGCTGTGACGTGGAAAGAAGGGGACAGGGCTTGGAGGAAGTGGGGGCCGTGTTTTGAACTTGATGGTTTCTAAAGCGATCAGACCACATCAAAGGCTCAGCAGTCCTCTGTGGGCATTTGGTTTCAACCAATAAACCTAGCATCCTACTTTGGAACCTTACTGCAGAGTTAAGTCAAATCCTTCGAGAACACGAACTGCATCGCGCCCATCAGTGTGGTCAGTTCTGGGGCATGACTTTAGGGCTTTGTTTTATTTTGTTTATGCAAGAACATAATAACCACGCAGCTGTACGTCGTGTTTGTGTGTGTCCACATCTTTCCGGTAAACATTGTTTTAATTAGTCACACATTAGCTTTTCAATAGGGCTCTGAAGTCCAGTAGATTACGGGTAGTCAGTTGACGAAGATCTGGTTTACAAGAACTAATTCAATGTGTCATTGCATTTTTGTAAGAACATAGAATGATTTTATAAACTGTTTGTAGTTTGTAACCGCCGAAAATAATTTAAAGACACTTGTTTTCCTGTGTGTGCAAATGTGTGTTTGTGATCCATTTTTTTAGGACACCTGTTTACTAGTTAGCTTTACAATATGCCAAAAAAGGAATCTTTCCCTGACCCAAGCCATGTTCACCCTCTTTTCCCCTACGCTTTGTGCCCTCATTTATAACAAAGGAATGATGGTGATTTAAGTGGTTCTGTATCTTCAGTATCTTGGTCTTCCCAGACCCTCTGGTCGGGAAGGGGATCAGCTTGGACTGGTCATTTCCCTTTGGCGTGTAGCGACGTTAACAGTCTGGAAGAACCTCACTGGCCGGGGAAGCACAGGCGTGTTGGAGCCCGGCGGGGCTTGCGGCACTCCAGCGCCTGTGCTCGGGTTGGCTTGCTCGTTGTAATACCATTCCTCAGTGCCTCGGAATGGAAGGGCTGGCCACACAGCTAACGGTGGCCCCAGCGAGGCCAGCGTCCAGACTGATGACAAACAATGACAGTTCTGATGCACACGGGCTGTTGGCTGACAGGCCTCGTGTCGTGATAGTAACGCTTTGTTACCACAAGAAAGAGACTCTTCCGTTTATTTAAGGCAGAACACCGAAGATACATTTTCCCATTACAAAACAAGTGCTTTTTAAGAAAAACCACACACATACACACACATATACACACACACATTTATTTTTTAGTTTGACTCCATTTTAGTAGGATTACGGGCCATGTCTACACAACTCCACAAAACCTCCATCCTTGCAGATACTTGGGTGTTCTGCACCACATGGGAGAAAGGTCCAGAAACAACTCATTTTCAGTTTTTGACTTTTTGATTCAGATGTTTGCGTTGCACAGACCACGTGTACAGGTGGGATAGGTGCTTGGCGAAAACACCTGTCTGCATCCTCAGCCAGTGAGGTTGAGGTGAGGGGTTTGCCACTTTGTCCGCCTCCAGAACGAAAAGAAATCGACCCAGAAGGCGCGAAGGAATGGATGCATCGCAAGTAATGCATTTTCTGAGTTTTCTTGTTCAAAAAAAAGTTTTTTAAAAAACAGTTTTTTAAAGAAAAGGTAATAACATGGCCAATTTGTTACGTCCAATAACTTTCTGTGTATACATTACTCTTAAAAATTTCCTCAGTTTATATTAAAAAAAATCAGTAGATGGAAAACTTTTCAAAATGTTTTTGTATATTCCGTTGTAAGAATTTATTCCTGTTATTGCGATATACTCTGAATTCTTTACATTATGAAACAAAAGAAACTTTGTCTATTTTGAATGGCTGAAGCTAAGGCGACTTTAGTTTCTCTTACTCTGCTTTTTTCTAGTAGTTAAAGTACTACATGGTTTAAGTTAAATAAAGGAATTCTGTATGCATGGTTGGTCTCTGCTTTTGTCCCCCACCGCTTTCTGGAAGCATCCCCATGCTGTGAGGCAGGGAAGCTGGGCCACGTGTGATACGTGTTCACACAGGTCACCTGGGCCTGTTCTGCGGGGAGGCTTTGCTTTATTTCTGACAGCTGCACCATCTCGGCGTGCAAAGTGCTGGAGAAGCAGGGAAACTTCTGTTTCCCACTCCCTTAAATCTGCTCGAAGAACACTCGAATACCTAAAATACAGGAATCCGTGCTTCAGGGGCTTTTCCTATACCTCCCACTGACAAGGCAGCTTGATCTGGGTGACTCTGGGGCGAAGGACGGAAAGTCCACATTTCTGTGTCGTTGGAACCTCACAGCCAGCCTAGCCTGCCCACTCAGAGGGGGACACTGAGTGAGCACACAGCATGTGGCCGCCAAAGTGTTGGTGTCTTTTCAAGCTGCTGGCCTCAGCCTGCCGAGGACTCTGGAATCATCCCTTTGTAGGCAGAGTTCTCTGCCAGGGGAAATGGTCAAGGTAGGAAATGGGAACACACGTTCAAAGGCAGCAGGCTGGAGATGTTCTCGAATTAGACCGGAGATGTTAGACACATCAGGACAAGCTGGTCATTCACTGATCTTTGAACGTGGGAAAGCCTAGTGCACGAACAGAGCAGGCCACTAGGTAGGCGAGGGCTCAACAGCAAGGGGTAGGTGGCAGAGGTAAACCAAAGGTCGTGCTTAGACCTGTTGACTCTCACAGGTAGCTGCATCTAATGCAAAAGGCCTTTCTGAGAGGGGGCTCTCAGCCTGGGGTTGCCCCAGGGATTTTGCTCGCCATTGTCATGGAGTGCCTGGCATTTGGGAGTGTGACTAGAAGGCCCGTGACGAAAGGCGGGCCCGTGTCCAAGGCTGTCTGGGCTGCTGGTGTCCAGCGTGGCTCCCTCGTGTTCCCGGTGGGATAACACACTTCTGGGTCTCCAAGGTGCATTCTGCACTTGTCCTCACAAGGAGCAGCAATTTATTCTGAGGATGAAGGTGCTGGGTCTTCAGAAGTGTCAGGACCTGTCCCCACGGTGCCACTCGAGGCCACAAACGCACAGGGCTATTTCTCTTGTTACCCACACAGATCCAGCTACAAGCTGTGGGGGCTCAAATAAATCCAATCTTTTCCTCCCACTGTCTAAGTTCTTCTAGTTGGGCTAATAATCAAATGAACAGAGAGTGACAGGAGGAAAATCAAAATTTTAATACACGCCCGGGAGGAATTCACATAGCACAGACATTCCAAATAGTCGGGCACTGGGTATACAGACAGTTCTGGGCAAGAGGGAAAAGCGGGGTGGGGTCACTAGGCTTCAGAACAGAAACAGGTGAGGTACAGGCAGGTGGGAAAGAACATGCAGGGCCTCAAAAATAACGGGGCGGGGGTGTCTGCCACAGGCGTGGAGCCTTCCACACCAATGCTCGGTGAAGGTGCCCGAGGGGGTTAAGCCCAGGCTCCCTTCCTAAAAAGCAGCTTTCTCTGAATCTCTTGGGTGGGAGTGAAGGTGGGGGGGTCTCCAAGGAGCATCAGGGTGGCAACATTTTCTTCCTCGCGGAGCCCATGCTCAGGAAGGTGCACGTTTCAGTGGTGGTCTCGGATCACCGGCGGACTGTGACACCCGCTCTCTCACGGATGTCCCCACGACCCTGCCAAGGAAGGGTCTCCGCGATGAGGGAGCAAACGGACGTGCTGCCCCCGAGTCCCCACAGCTGGTAAATAACCAGCCCAGGGCTCAGCCTTGTCAGCTGCGGTGTTCACACTGACTCAGAGGTGCCACCTATCGGCCATGACCAAACAGCCCCGACGTGTGTCCACAGGGATGGCGGGCCACTTAGCTCAGGACATGAATGGGCCCTGGGGGTTTTCCCTAAAGAACTTGGGAGGCCAGAGCCGGAGAAACAACAGGGACATTTATCAAGAGGGAGCTCTGGGCTTCCCAAGCAGGTGACAGCTGGGTGCCAAGCAATCTGAAATAACACTGGAGCCGGGGTCGGAGGCCCCCGCTAGCCACTGTCCTGAGGCAGGTGCTAAAATGAGGGGAGTGGGGGTGCTGAGGACTCGGGGCAGTGGGGTGTGACTACCAGTACAGCAGTATCTGCGCATGAACACCGCGCAGCCCTACCCACGCACGCTGGCCAGACCACCCCACCCCACCGCACTTGCTGGCTTTGATCTGCTACAGCGGGACTCGGATCTGTTTTATGTCAAATGGTCCAGTTTCATTTGCAAACGGGAGTCCTGTAAAATCTATTCCAAACACACACGTACGAGGTCGGACAATTAATGAATGAATCTGGGCACGAAGTGACAATGATTTTTTTAAAAACATGATTAAGTGAAAAAGGATTGTTGGGGGCACACCAACGTCACAAGGTATTTCTTGGAGCTTAGCCACCTCCAGGCCCTTCCTCCAAACAGCCATGTTGCTAATGGGGTTCCCAGTGGAAATTTGCCCCCAGAAAATACTGGACAAGTAAAATTATTTTGTGAGCAGTGCAGTGTCATAAAAGCAAAGCGGAAGATGAAAAGGGGAGATTCCTGTTTCTAAAATGTTAGGCAGAGGAGCTAAACCTAGCTAGTAAGCTTTAAGATCAGACACTACCAGTGGGGACACAGAATGGCGCAGTTGCCATGGAAAACAGTGAGGCAGGTGTCCAAAAATCAAACCTTATGATCCAACAGTTCCACATTTAGGTATACACAAAAGAACTGAAACCAGGGACAGACACTGGCACACCAGTGTTCACAGCTGTATTCCCAGTAATCTAAGGGAGGAAGCAACCCAGCGTCCACCCAAACACACGTGGATAAGCAGAATGGAGTCTGTACATACAATGAAATATTATTCAGTCTAAAACAGGAAAGACATTCTGATGCGTGTTATAACATAGATGGACCTTGAGGCGTGAAATAAGCCAGTCCCAAGAGAACAAATCCGGTGATTCCGTTCCTACGAGTTTCCTTGAGTAGATGATTCCAGAGATGGAAAGTAGAATAACAGTCTGGGGAGAAGGGGGAGATCCTGTGTACTAGGTGCAGAGTTTCAGTTTGGGATGATGAGAAAATTCTAGAGCTGGACAGTGGGGATGGTTGTGAAAGTACATAACGCCACTGAGCTCCTTAAAGTGATTAAAATGGTAATTTTTATGTTGCATGTATTTTACCATAACTTTTCTTTTTTTAAAAGTAATAAAAGAAAAAGAAAACCCATACACTAGCCGTAAAAGGGCTCAGAAGCTGCCCACAGCACCTGCATGCACAAGCCTAGAGGCCAGGGATGGGGCAGCTGAGCGGTGACCACACCCGTGTCCCCATGTCCAGTTGGTCACGGGTCAACCCACCATGTGAGGCTCTGCAGAACAGGTCTCTGGTCCCAGCCATCTGGGCAGCATCACAGAGGCCCGCTGCACAATCTTTTAAGAGAAGAATAAATTCTTAGGAGTTCATTTTATTGTCAGGAAAACCATAACTGACGTTAGTTAATCCCTTGTGAAGTGTCTGCCTTTCAGAGTGTTCTCCTGTCTCCTGACAATAAAATAACTCTCTGTGATTTCATTGGGCTAATTTGGAATGTTCCCCCCTCTGTGTAAACTGTTTTACAAGCAATTTTTTGAAAGCCTCTCAAAGCACAGTGCAACTTTCCGCACAGGACTGAAACATTTAATTTTCTCTAAAAGAGCAGCCCCCCAGTTGGTTCTGCTCGGCTGGAATCTCTGAGGGTGAGTTTTCCATGAAGCATGCTCTGAGTGTGGGCTTTCTCGCCCTCCTCCAGCATCTCCTGGATGATGACTTGCAAAGCTTTTCCCAGTAGACTGGCCGGCAGCCATGGAGCTAACGGAGGGACATGGATGAGCGCCGCCCACCCGTTTCCATGATGCAGAGACAGGTAGTAGGTGTAATCACAGACGTATCTGCAAGCATGGGAAACTTTACTCCCTGGACCAGCCTAGGAGGTCTAATAGGGCATCAGAAGTGGTGGTGCAGCACTCCCAGAGCACGAGGAGTGAGGACCACCACCCAGGGGGACCTAGGTGTAGAGAACATGTTACTGGGAAGGAACCCCTGGAGAGATTGGTTCCTGGGTTCATGGTCTCGTGACGGCCAAGTGGCCAAATCCCGGAAGGGACAGATTTCCAACCACTAGACCAAATGTCTTTCACCGGCGAACCTCTCTTGTTCGTGTCTGCATTGAGCCATGGCCTCATTCATTCTTTGCAGGGAAAAGAAAGAACCTACTGGGGGGCGGGGGAAGGTCAGAATTTGCAGACACGCAGGCAAGTTAATCTTCATCTGGGGCGCAATTAGAATAGGTCAACCCCAACTTTGGCCACAATAAATAAAAATGAAACCTCCACAAAATATCGGTGGCTCTCCAAATCCATCTTCACATCTTTTCTCTATCAAGGCACCGGAGGCCATATGGGGGGAGGGGGAAGGGGTTGTGGAACCCAGATCTGGGGTAGGAGTGGGGTGGGGGACAAGGGATACCCTGGCGTGGCACCCTGTGACCAAGTGTCCAGCTGGACGACACAGGGTGGCCTTTATAGGGAGGAAAGAGGGGACAGCCCGGAAGGAAGATCGGTCAGACGTCACTGCTCAGTGACTCCACAGCACACACCTGCCTGCATCCCGGGAAAAGGCCACCTCCACGCCCTCCACCGCCACGCGCCTGCTGACCGCCTTCATGCTGACCCGCGACTCAATCACTTCCGGGCCATCCGGCAGGCACGCCCCGCGCTCGGGCCGGAAACCCCGGATGTCCGCGTCGCGGTAGCCTCGGTTCTTGCCGCACTGTTCCAGGACGATGGCCTTGGCGGCGGCGTCCACGCCCACGTGCACGGTAAGCTGTGTGGACGGGTGACAGCAGAGAGATTAGGGACACCCAGGCCGCTGTGTCACCATATGTAGCGGAAGGGCCAGGCAGAGGGACAGCACGCAGGGTCTCAAAACCTCTCAACGCCGGCCGGCGCTTTCCCGCCCGCCACCCTGCTGCCTGCTTCCCCCTAGTTCGTGCGCTGCAAAGCCACGCGGCTGGATGGAAACCCGCGTGGGCATTTCATTTAAATGCTTTTGTATTTCCAGCTGCTCCCGGGGGTCCGACTGGAAGCTTGGTGTTTCCATGGAATCTTATCTTGCTGATGAAACTCTTAACACAGGAAGTTAGCAACAGTGGGATGCAGTCATGTTAGGGTTTTTTTGAGCTGGTGATTTTTCCTCTTAAAAACATAGCTGCTGGGCGCTTTATCAAAACATTTGGGGCTCTGCCTTCGTGTTTTGGGGTGTACGTTTTGTTACTCTCATCATCGGGTCTCTGTATTTTTTTTTCTTTTTTGGGTATTTGTACCAGTTTTTTTGTATGGTTTTGTTTGCTTTTTAATATACAGTAACTGTGATGGGATAAAATTGGCAGGGTGTCATGAAGATGGGCCACTCTGCCACCTCCCATGTGGGTCACCATCCAGCTGCTCTCCAGGGTCCAGGAAGCCTTGCCTTATGCCTTGTCTGACAGCCAAGCTGCCCCGCAGGGGCATGGCCAGGACCTAACCCAGGGGCATCTCTGTTAGGTGGAAATTATCTTTAAATCCTGATTGGGAATAAAGCTACCGTTTCTCTTCCTCTAGAATCTTCTTTCAAGATATACTCTATCTTTCAGCTTAAACTTTTAGAAACAGACCCAGAATCTTATGAAATCAGCTGGGACTCTACTGGTGGGATGTGGGGGTAGGGTGCACTTTAGCTGTGAACCCTAGAACCAGGGTCCAGGGGTTCACAGGCTCTGTGGCTCTCCCACATCATCAGTCACCACCCCCAGTCGTCATTTACTTGTGGTTGAAGATCTTCCCAAATTCTGGCGACTCTCTGCTCTACCTCCCTGTAATCCACGGGCAGCTGAAGAGTTCGCAGCTCCACCTCCGTGTCACTGCCCAGGCCCAGCCTGGAGAGCTCCTGTACAAAGAAAGCAGGCAGACTCATCTCACTTGGCGAGGGGGCAGGGGGCGTCCCTGGAAAGCCAACACGTGGGGCCGTCTGTCCCACTCCCAGGGCCTTCTGTGGGCCTGGACCCTGCCCTGAAGGAGCCCACACAGTGACAAAGGGCCAGCAGGGGAACCTCAGTTCCTGCCCTCTGAGGCCCTGAGTACTTGCTCCCACCACGTGCGGGTACCCCAGACCCACACCTGACCCAGCCTGCTGGTTAGGGCAAAGTTCACAGAAAGGGAATCAGGGGGTCCTAAGGGACAGATTGGGGTGAGCCAGGCACAGAAGCTAGGAAGCTGCGAAGGCATGAGGGGTGGGGACACTGAGGCCTGTAGGCCAGGATGGATGCTTCGCACCCCTGGACACTGACCTGAGCAGTAACTGCCTGTAGCACCCCCAGGCATGTTGACAAGTAACCCACCGCCACCACTGGATGTGGGGGTAGGATGGGGACAGAAGCTAGAGGAGTCTGAGGAAGCCACACTGAGTGCTTAGCTAAAGGTTGGATTTTCTCCTTAGGGTAATAGGAGGCCGTGACAGTATGTGCACAAAGAACTAATGGGTTTTGGTGAGATCCGGGGGTGGGTGGGTGGGTGGGTAGGGAGAGAGAAACAGAGACAGAGAGAGAAAGAGAGAGAGAGAGAGACAGAGAATATACATGCAGGAAGAAGAGAAGTCCCAGGGTCAGGGAACACCTCCTTCAAGGGTAAATCCAGGGCAGACACTTTGGAAGGACAAAAGCAGGAGAATGAGACTTTAGATGTTTGCGTTTCACCGTTGGTAAAAGTTAAACTAGAACCTCGAGGCCGGAGCTGTGCTTGTCGCCAGGCTGTTGGGATGAGTGTCCCCGTCTCCCCTGACTCCCTTTCCTGGCATTTCAGGGCATCGAGAGGCACGCTTCCTTGGATGCAGGGTGCAACCGATGCTGTGTGCCCGAAGGTGGTAGACAGGAGACTCTGTGCCCTGTCTTAGGCTTTGGAGGAGACGGGCCCTGTCTGCCGTCATTGAGGAGGGCACTTCAGGTCACCCCTTTGGTGTCTGAGATCTGTCCTCCAGCAGTTCAGCCTTCGTGCGGGCTCTGCTTCATCCTCCCAACACCCGCTCAAGCCCAGGCCCCTCCGTCAGTCCAAGCTCTGCTCTCTTCCAAAAGTAAGTGCTGAGACCACACCCCGACGTGCGTCCTCGATGGAGCATTCATTTGCCTGATGGATGGCGGGAGGCGGGGAGGAGGGCCAGCACGTGCCAGGCGGGCACTGGAGGAAGCCAGCCGAGTTTCCTTCCCGGTGGGCATCCCAATGGCCACAAAGACCAACGGGTTCCAGGTCTTGTGGCACCACCTTGGCTGGGCACCAAGGCTGCAGGGGCCCCACCACTGCCGGATACTGCCAGTTCAGGGGGTGGGGGGTGGCAGATGGCACTCTGGGGCTGCCTGGCTCTGTCGTGAGGGTGAGGAGGCCTTGGCGTGGCTCGGGGCTGCTCCTCAGACCCCAGCCTCCATCTGTGAAGTAGTAGTTCCTCCTACTCAGGGGAGTGCCTGGGAATCTGCTTTCAGGGCTGTACCCCAAGAGCGGCTCTGATTCTGCTGTCAGTGGCAACGTCAATTAATTCTGTCGTGTAAGCCTGCCAGGAAATTGATGGCTGAGGGCTGGAGAAGTGCACCCCAGCCCCGCAGGCCCCTGCTGGACCGGCCCCCCGCCAGCCCAGCAGAGGTCGGGCCCCATCAGCACGCAGCTCTGCTTCCGGGCTCACATGCGATCAGAGTGCAGACCAGGCAGGCCCCCGTGGGAGCCCCCCGGTTTTGTTGCCACCACAGCCTTCTCTTGCAACCCATCCTGCACCAGCTGAGACCTCTTGTAGACCTTCCAGCTGCTGGTGGGTTCGGGGAGCCCCTGGCATGAGTGTCCTGTGGCTGCCGTAACGAAGCACCACAAACTGGGTGGCGTAGAACATACTTACCGTTTCACAGTCCTGCAGGAAAGCGGTCCCAGGTCAAGGTGCAGGCAGGGCCAGGGTCCCTCTGAGCCCTGCAGGACAAGGGTCGCTAGCCTCAGACTTGTGTTGGCTTAGGGCAGCATAACTCCCGTCCTCACGTCGTCTCCCTCTGTGTAGGCCTGCCTCTGTGTCCAGGTGACCCCACTTTATAAGGACACTCACCCCAGAACGTTCTCGAAGGCCGTGCTTTCCAGAGGCCGATGGCATCAGTCTTGCTGGAGCGCGGTGACATTGGACTTGATGCCCAGGAGATGAGAAGGTCCCGCTCTGCTTACCCGGCGTGTCCTTCCAGGCTTCTGCTCTGACACATTGACCGAGGGGTTCCAGGGGGACTCGTGGTCCGGGGGCTGCACTTCCTAACCGGCCGCGTTGAGGTTTCAGCCCAGGAAACAGGAACATGCGCTTGAGGTGCACTAATGCAGATGTCACGCGTGGCTTCGCACCAGCTCAGGTCACTTACTGCCACCAAGTCACTTCAGGAAAAGTAGTATTTAGAGATCTTTGGGTATCACAATTGCAGAGAAGGTCCAGTATAGACTTGAACTTGTTCATGTATCGCCTTGATATTATTCTCCAGTATCGTCCTGGTGCATTTTCTCTTCCTAACTAGACTGTCACCCTCTTTCTCTTCCTCTGTTGTCCTGACGAAGGGAGAGCCTGCCACTTGGCAGGTCTGCCCTGTTACCAGTGATGGGCTCTTCTAAGGTGCAGCCAGCCTCCCCTGCAAAGAGGTGACCATTGCCACTGGAAGTCCCAAGGCTAGCTGGTTCCCCTGGAGCCCTTGGAGCAGGGGAAAAGCCAACAGACGTCCCCCACGGAGGACAGAGGACAGTCAGGAGGTCTCACTAAGGCCCTGCGGAATCTCACTAAGCCATCCTGAGGTCACTGGGATGTGCAGACAGCCGTGGTGGTGGCGAAAGGGGGTGCTGGGGACTGAAATGTGTCCTCAGCAAAACTCCGGTGTGGAGCCCTAACCCCCAGTGCTATGGTGTCTGGAGATGAGGCCTTTGGGAGGTGACAGTTAGATGCGAGCCCGAAGGCGGGGCCTCATGGTGGGATTAGTGCTGTCCGGTCTCTGACACAGGAGGACACAGCTGGGCAGCCACCTGCAACCAGCCCCCAACTGCAGGGAAAGGCAGGGGCTTCGGGGTCAGAGAGACATGGGTCTGAGACCTGGCTCTGCCCCTTTCACCAAGTAAACTTGGGCGTGTTATTTAACCTTGGTGCCTCAGTTTCCTCATCTGTGAAATGGGTTGATTAAGAGTCAGAGGGGTTTTCAGAACTATTAAATGAGATGATTTACAACAAGCACCCAGCGCACTGCCTGGCACATAATTGGTGCTTCATAGAAGGATCACCGCTCACAATTAACCTGCCTTTGTTTGAGAAAGTCACGTAAGCGGCATTTATTGAGAGTAACGTTTATGAGCACTTGACGAGTCGGGGCCTGTCACAAGCGGTGAGTAGAGCATTCCGCACACACAGATGGCAGGCCGCTAGCTGCCACCAGCCTTTGTGCCGAGAAGGGCTGGTCGTTTCAGCAAAGAGAATGTAGGTTCTGAGCAGACCTAGAGAGGGCCAGGGGTCTGTGCCTTCGGACTGGCACACTTTCTCAGCTAGAATGACAGTGTTTTATTTTCAAGGTGGGAGGGACAGTGCCCAGCATGGCCACCAGCATAAAAGAGGGGTGCAGTGTTGCCCTGGTGGGGGGAATGAGCCGGTTCAGTGGGGTCCGAGTGCTGTGCTGGGTCCGTAATCTCTCCGCAGCTCCTGAACCCCATGGGTGCACAGGTCCTGGGGGGCCACCTCTGCCTCCATCTCCCAGGGCAGACGGCAGGGAATCGAAGGAGTGGAAAAAGACATCGTTTGCTCTCTGAAGTTTTTCAAACCCACTGGGGCTATGGCTGCAGCTGGTATTGCGAAACCGTTGCTGTTTGCCCCAAATCGGATTCTTTCCCTTATCAAGTGAGAGTTTGGGTACAGCATCAGGAGGCAGGAATCCCTTTCTTCATTCAGTTGTTCAAGAAAAATCTCCCCGAGCCAGCGGGTCTGCAGTGTGGCTCTCTGCTTGGGGTGTGGCATGTCCTGGAGGGTAGCGTTCTTGGAGGAGACGCAGACTGGAAGCCGAAAGTCATGCCTTTGAAACAGGAGTCCTGGTTCAAAGGCCACATTGCACCATGCTTGCCTTGCGGGTAAGAGAGAAGGAACCCAAGCCCCGCCTCTTTCTCTCCCTACTGAGTTTGGGCAAAATACTGGAACTTGCTGAGCCGCAGTTTCCCTATCTGTTAAAAATGCTGTAATAATAAGACCTCCCTCTTTGGGGCTGCTGTGAGCGGTAAGCAGGACCATGCACGTGGAGTTGCAGCCTTGGAGGGCTGCATGGAGGAGGCCTGGCCTTCCTTGGAGGATTATCAGGGCCAGGAACGGTGAGGCTGGTGATGGGTGCAAAGGCCCTCCCTCCCATCCTCCTTCCCTCCCTCCCTTCTTCCTTCCAGTTTTCATTCTTCTTTCCCTCATTTATCCTTCAGTCATCGGATGTGGATGGGGACCCTTGGGTATGCAGTGTCTCTGTTGGGCTCTGGCTGACAGTCTTGGTGGGTTGTGTACGTGTCCAGGGGCTGACAGTGGAAGAGGAAGTGACAATGGCTTTCTCTTGACTTGCTGGGTCAAAGGACCTGGGAGCCCTCAGGTAGTAGCTGAGACCTGGGCCTGGGCCACGACCTGGGCTCCTGGCTGGAGACCCTCCACCCACTGTGGGGAGAGAAGGGAGCTGACGCCAGACCTGGGAGGGGCTCATCAGGCAGGGGTGGTGGGGGGGCATAGAGACAGCAGGAGGCCCGGAATGGCAATGTTGGGGTAGCTCTTGGTGGAGTTACTGCAGCCATTCAAAACAATTTCACAAAGGTTTTACCAACACAGGAGAACCCCTGAGAAATAAAAAGTTAAAAGCAAGGGGCAATTCCAGGCTGTTTCCTGTGGCCATTGAGGGCAATGGAAACATACTGACACGCTTCTTTCTTGAGTGAAGAATTGTGCTACCATTGATGTGATTTTTTTCTTTCTATGCTCTTTGTAAGATTTTTACATTGGACGCATACATATGATTTTCCTGGTTCTAAAAGTTTAAAAAGTCGTTCAGTAATCTGGCTCACTGCCCCTGGAGAACCTTATGTATTTGGGCACTGTGCCTAGCACCTGCCACACCCCTCCTAATGAGGTGCTGTGTCCCCAGTTACAGATGAGGAGACCGAGGCCCAGAGGGGATACGTTTAAAAGAAGACAGGAGTTCCTGGAAGCAGCCACAGAGTTCCTTAACAATGTCAAGTTCCTTTTCCATATGTGACAATTGTCCCAGCCCACTCCCAGTGGCCTTTAAGTCACTCCTCCAAATGAGTGGTGATTCTTGTCAGAAAAATCCAGTCATGGAAGACAGAAACCCCGTAATTCCCAGCCCTCTGTTTGGAGCACTTGTCTCCGAATACTTTTGATCACGTGCCCATTACTGTGAGGTTTTAGCGTGTCACACGCTGCTGGTAGCTGATGCCTTGGTGTCCTAAGCCTTCACTGTTAACAAGTGCATGCAGATCTACATTTAGCATGGTTTTCTTAATTCCAGTCTTTTTTTTTTTTGGCCCACTTCTTATCAGATTGTCACTGTTATGATAAGAGAAATGTGGCTGGCAAAGGGCTCGTCGGAGGTAGGGGAGTGTCACACCAGCGTTTGCATGGGTTTGCTCAGGTCTGCAGTATTCCCATTACCTTCTGTGAGCTGTGCAGATCTTGTCTTGATTATAATTTGAGGATAAGTTTAATTAAAACTGGGTATATAATCCTGAAAGCCATTAACTGGGTTGAAATACTTTGTAATAAATTAAAAGTGAGTCAAAGAGGGAGGACATCTGTGTCCCCATGGCGTCCCTTGCCTTCAGGGTGACACATTTCTCCTCCTCTCAGGAAACTGTGCCCATCCAGGGACCTGTGACATACAGAGCAAGGCCAGCATCAATCTAGCTATGAGGTACTGGTCAAGGTCCATTTCTTTCTCATTTTTATAGACAAAAATCAGACAAATTCACACTTGTTAGGATGGCCCCTGCGATAAAACAGAACATTAAGGGTGGGCGAGGCTGTGGAGAGGTCGCAGCCCTGGTGGCTGTGCGGTACACTGATGGTGATGTCACCTCTGTAAGCTCCTGGAAAACACGTCCAGTCAGTCAGATGTGCTGCATTATTACTGGGGTTCTTTTCAGTTCCTAAAAGGTGACTCATCGGGAAACTCAAGGGGACTGAGTTAATGACACCTCCCCACTCCTTTCAGTGACCTTTGTCTTGATTTAAGAGTGCTGGCTTGTTAGGAGTCGTGTTAACAGTGCGATACTAATCCAACTGGCAGAGTTTTGAAAAACCCTGACACCCCCGTGTCGGGTGTGTGTGAAGCGTCGTGCGCTCTCGTTCACGGCTACCGGAAGCTCTGAGAATAGACTCAGGATCGCCGCCTTGGCTGATCCATCAGTGATGGTGGCGGTCAAGGGCGAGTCCACGGCTGACTGTGTTCTGAGCCTCTCAGTGACACCGGGGGACAGCTGTGAGGCAATTGCTTCACAGAGGAGTGGCAGTCCACTCTGGTGATTCAGAGTCCCCTCCGCAGGGACTGATCCAGGACACGCTTTGTCCTGGTCGGCTCTTTCTTAAAGATATAGGCATGTTATTTATAATGGTTTTAAAGCAGGCACGCTGCTATAAAAAGCTGCTTTGATAGACTTCCATCCTTGCCTGTTTTATATCCTTACCTGTTTTACTCCTCAGAACCATCCTCTGACATCAGAACTGTTACTCCCCCATATGCTGAACGAGGAAACTGAGGCAGGGGGACATGACTTTCCTGAGGCCTCACAGCCACAAAGGGTGGGGGCCGTGGGGAGTCAGCTCTTCGGGTAGCAGAGCCTGCCTGGCCTTCTCAGCAGCGTCCCTTTAGCCTCTTTCCTTTTCCAGCCAGCCAGAGGGCCACCTGGGGATAGGGGAGCAACAGCCCCAGGACCAGAGGCCTGCACGCTGGGTTTCCGGAGCCCCAGAGCAAGCAGCCAGCCCAGGGCTCCTGGGTCTGGGCCTGGCGGGGTTTACCTTCACTGCTTCCCAGCTGGGATTCACCAGGTGCTGCCGGAAGGGCCCAAAACCTGAAACCAAGGAGATTCTGGTTTGCTCCGGCCTGGCCTGGGGGTCAGGATGTTTGCACCCCTGTGGGGACCGCCAGCAGCTCCCAGGGCCATGCCATGGTGGGCCCACGGCAACCATACACATCCCCTTCCTTGGGAAGGCCTGCAACCTGGCCAGTTCGGGAGCATTCTTAGCGTTCTCATGTGTGAGGCATGGTCGGGGAGCCCAAAAGGAACGTGGGCCGACCCCCACCGAGCTAGGAGGGCTTGGGAGAGTGTGCACACATGTCCGGTTAAAGCGCATGCTCCCTAGAGAGCCCAGCAATACAGCCACACAGATACACCTGCTTGTTTGCTGACAGGTGCCAGCGCCGTTCAGGGGAGCAGGGAGCCTTTTCACCAAGCCGGGCTGGAACGATGGCACACCCACGGGCAGAAAACCCTTCAACATGAGTCTCCCAGTTTGCACAAAGGTGCTCATAGGGGAGCATGGAGTTCACGGCAAAGGGTAGAGCTATAAAACTTTAGTGGGGAGGTGGGAAATCTAGTGCTGGGCAAAGGGCTCTTACACTTAATACCAAGCACATGCAGGTCCATGAACGTAAAAATGGATAAAATGAATCTCATCAAAATTACAACTTCTGTTCTTGGAAATATTGGAGAGGGTGAAAACAGTTGCAATCACATACCTGACAAAGGCATGGTATGTAGACGACATAAAGAAAGCGGGCCGATTAGAAAACGCACAAAGTGCACGAAGAGACATTTCACTGAAGAGGATACAGGTGGCAAATCGGCCCACGGAGGCATAGGCAGTGTCACTCGCCATCAGGGAAATGCAAATAAAAGGCACCGTGAGATGGCACCCCGCTCCTGGCGGAGGGGCTGGCACGGAATGCCAGTAACACCAGGCGCTGGCTGGGGGAGGACCAGCGTCCCGTGCACGTCACCGGTGCACATGTGAAGGGTCCTGCCACTGTGGGAAGTAGTTTGAAAGTTGGTTTTAACACCGAGAGTGGACTTCCTACCACTGGCAGTCCTGGACATTTATTGGAGAGAAATGAAAACGAGTTTTCACACATAAGCTGGTGTGCCCACGTGCATGGCAGCTGCTCTGGTGACTACCAGGTGTCCTTCGGCAGGGGCACGGACACCCCCCCTGGCTCTTCCAGATTCTGGAGGAAGGAAAAGACAACAGTGGGAGTAGCCCACGCATCTGTCACATGACGAATGGGTCAACAGGAGGTGGTCTGTCCACACCGGGAGTGGTATTGCTCAGTAAGAAAACACAAAATACCGACACACACCACAACGTGAGTGAGCCCTGAAACCGTCATGCCAAGGGAAAGGGGCCAGTCACAGAGGATCACACGTGATGCTGTTCATGTGAAATGTCCCAAAGTGGTCGTCTGTGGAGACAGAGAGGAGGTTAGGACTTCCTAGAGCGGCAGTGTGTGTTGGGGAGTGACAGGTTTTGGGGGTCATGAGAAAGTTCTAAAATTGATTGTGGCACTGAATGCGTGACTGTCAATACACTAGAAGTCATTGAATTATACACTTTGAGTGAGTGAGTTGCACAGCATGTGAATAAAACTGTTAACTTTTTTTTTACTAGAAGAAACTATTGGTACATATAACAATGTCGATGAAATGCAAGAGAATTATGGTGAGTAAAGAAAAGCCAATTTCAAAAGGATACATAGAGCCACAAATCCATTTATGTAATATTTGTAAAATACCGTAATTTAATGATAGAGACACAGATCAGATGAGTGGTTGTCTGGAGTCAGATGGGGGAGGGGGCGTGTAGCTACAAAGGGATCTTGTGCAAGGGAGCCAATGATGTGAGTACCGTCATGTATGGTGACAGCGGTGTGACCCTGAAACTGTGCATGTGACAAAAGTGCATAGTGCTGTACACAGTACACACATCACACACACTCACACACTGAACTTCACCAGTGTTAGTCCCCTGGCTTTGAGGTTTAAGATGTTAACATTGGAGGAGGCTGGGTGAGGGTGCGGGGCCCCATTCTGTACATTTCTTTGTAAATTTCCCACATCTATAATTACTTCAAAACAAAAAGTTTTAAGTTTGTGCTTTGTTCTTACGCACACATGTCTCGTTTAAATACGGAATCTGAGTGTTGGGGGCTGCAAATCCTGCTCCCCCCACCCCAGGCGGCGGGCATTGCTGATGGTGCTGGCCCTCGGCGTGCACTTTGAATAGTGAGGCTCTGAAGGACTCGGGTCAGAACACTTCAAAGAGGAGAGAAATGGGGGGGGGGTGCAGGGAGAACCCTGGAGGAGGTGGGGGTGAGCCAAGACTTCCCAGGGGTGAGCCCTCGTGGGGGGGCTCACTCTGGGAAGACGAAGTTTGTGGATGGAAGGGCTCGTTCTGTGAACTGGGAGTACTTTACAGTATGTACTGTTTCACAATTTCGTTGCAATGAAACTTCAATAAATGAAGTAGAATTTTGCTTTGGGGAGGACAGCAAACCCCCTCTGGGACTAGCTTAGGAAAGGTGTCCGGCCAGCCTGAGGAGAGGCCACACGTGGGACTCTGTCACCCTCACGGCTGCGCCTTTTCATGGCACCCACAGCAGGAAGTAGCCGCTCCAAAGCTCAGGCCGCGGCCTGGATGACAGCCCGGAATGGCCAGCTCAGGGCTTGGGGTCAGGCTTCACCTTTTGCATTTCAGCCCCTGTATTGCCCAGCTGGTGACTTTGAGCCTCAGCACCTTGGTTTGCGCACGGCTGTGAAATGAGGACTAATTATAGTAACTGAACAGGGCTGAAACCCCAGGCCTGTCGTAGGAGCCAGTCCTAGCTTCCGCGCCTCAGGAGGCTCGGAACCTCTGAGTCAGAACCCCTAACAAGTGTGGCTCACAAGGGGTTAAACTTTCTCAGGGAACAGACATTTTTTGGACCAGATGTCCCGACACCAGGACACCAGGAAGTGAGTGGTGTCCTCTGACACGATGAATCCTATACAGCCACTGGGACTGCCAGCAAAACAAACACGGAAGGTTTAGGAAATACTCAGAGTAAGGAAAATCACTGAGAAACCAGGAAGCTTCTGGGATGACTGTAGGAACACTAAAAATTCAGTGACACCAAAAAAAAATCACCTTCTGCTTTAGAATCCGGTTCAGATGAGCTCTAATACGTAGGAAACTCGACACCTGGACTTATGAAGCCTTGAGGTTCTTTTTATGCAGGGTCGAACCTCACACTTTAAACTAGGCAGGCTCTGAGTGGGACTTGCAAAAGGGCTGGAGAAGTCTCCCCTTGGAAGCGACAGTGGCCCTTTGGAGGGGCCAGGCTTTCTTAGTCCCCGTCATTGTTGCCGGGGCCAGCCCGAACGCCTTGATCTTCAGGCAGTCTGTCAGCGCCCTGGTGCTCCCACCGGCTGTCTCCGCGCCAATTGTCTTGGCGAGATTTATACACGGAGCAAATCCAATTAAGTGAAAAGCCTGCCCCTGGCAGCTCAGAGCGGTTCTAATAAAGGAAGGCCGCACTCTGGAAGCCAGTGGGCATCCCCAAATCGTGGCCGATTATCAGGTCCTTCAGCAAACAATCTAGACTTTGCCAGCACACCACAAGCTGGCAGGACAGAGGCGGGAGTCCATGTGAGTCTCCCATTGCCACGCGCTTTGGTAGTCATGCTGCCCGTGTGACAAGTGTTGCGTTTATCAGGGGCCCAGGTTCCTTAGGAATTCAAGAGTAATTTGAACCCCTCAGTCTCTCTCCCCAAAATAACACAAAGGGAGCGAGGGAGAGAAAAGGTTTCCCAGAGCACTTTCTTTCTCTCCGAAGGTTAAGAGGACTTTGATTACAGTCTGAAAATACTAAAATAGGTCACTTTTATTTGTCACACACTCAGGAATCCTTGCATCTCCTGTGTTGCCTCCTTCCAACACAGTTCAAGACACTTAAAATATGTCGAATGTGCCTGAGTAAAACTACAGCTTTGTGAAGAAATCAAAGCCTCTAGAGAACCAGTGCTGACAAAGGACTTGGTGCGTAGCTGGGTGCTTTGGGATTTGCTGGTGAAAAGCACCAGTGAGCAGCTACCATTCCTTCTCAGGTGGCTTTTTGGGGTTCAGAGCCTCTAGCTGGTGGCTCTTAGGAGTGCTTCCTGGTTTTCTGAGTGGCCAGAAGCTCTCTAGTCTAAGGTTGGGGCTGTGTGCACCTTTGGGGGGGGGGGTCATTGTAGACGGACTGTCCTATGGGGCCCTGTCCTTTCTGGATTCCCAGCTCCTCTTTCTTGCTATGAAACTGTACCCCAATAGATGCCACCTGGGCCTACTGGGTCACAGACTCAGGGACAACAGTTACCTCCCTGATGGGCTGAAGGACGAGGTCACAGGTGGCACCTCCATACGTGCCACTCAGGAGCCATTTGATGTGAATGACACAGAAGCAGAGAAGCCTCTCTGTTCCCTAATGGTTTCTAATCGGGGCCAGCGGGAAGTTAGTTCCTTCTGGGATTAGTGGCACCACCAGGTGCCACTGTTTTTTCCATGCAAACTGCTCGTGACCAGGCTCAGGCGGAAAGCAGAGAGTCTTACCCGTCACCACCACGCAGCGGGGCTGGGACTCCATGACGCTGGAGCAGAGAGCGTACCTCCAGGGCTCGGAAGGCCTGGTGCAGGCGGGCACTGGGTGCCCTGAGTACCGGGCGGCCCGCTCGCTGGGCCACTGGGGCTTTGTGCGGGGGCACCCAGCCTTGTCTGGCGGCGTGGGCCCTGCAGCGTTCTGGAAGCCACCAAAGGCTGAACGCTCTGAGGGGAGGGAGGGTGGTAAGATGATGCCCTTGCAAGTGGAAAGAGCCTGCTCAGGACACAGGCTGCGGACAAACAGAGGGGCACAGCGCCATCACGACTCCTGGCCACTGGGTGTTGGTCCGTTTGCTGCTGGGTGTGGTTCAGAGATGAGTTTGGTGAGCGACCGTCCCGTTTGCCTGGACCAGGGGGTTTCTGGGATTGGGCTGGGAGTACTTACATGCGCTGCAACTAGTGACAGCTGGGCAAACTCGGCTGGAGGTGACCCTGCACGTTGTTTGTGTGGACCTTGTTTTCGCTGCTTTGGTAACCTTCCCCCCGACCCCCAGGCCAACATGACTTGGTGAAATTTGGTTGTTCCTGAAACGGATTCTGCAAAATAGGTTTTAAAAAAAAAAAGCAAAGCAAAACCACAGGTGAAGCTTGTGGTTACAAGTGTTGGTTGGAAGTGCCGGTCCCTGTAAGCTCTGTGCCCCATGTCCCCTTTCTGTGTCATGGTGGTGGTCACGGCACCCCCTGTCTGGATGGAGTTCCACTGAGTTCCATGCTCTGTCCCCAGCGCCGGTGGCCCTGGGGGGCAGACTCTCACACAGCCAGTGTCTGTACTGGTCCCTGGGCTGTGCTGTCACCCTCCACGCTGTGCCTGCAGAGTGCTTCATGCGGGGCTCGAGCAGCTCCAAGTGCCACCAAATGTTAGCTGCTGTCCTTTCAGTGTCCCACCTGCCGGGAGGCAGTCCTCCTCCTCTTTAATTGTGGCAGAGGAACCAAGATAGTGACATTTGGGGCTAGTTCTACTGAAGAAGCCATGTTATGAAACATCTTGACTTTTCAGAATAGCCTATTTAAAGAAGAAACAAAATCCTTTTTTCCCCCCTAAAAATAGTTTTTCTAAAAGCTGTCTAATAAGAGTTACAAAAACCACGATGATTCTCTTTCCCGTCTGGGTGTGGCCTGGGGTGTTTCCTGGAGCTCACAGTGGCCTGGATGGGAGGGTGTGATCATGCTTAACTGGCCCCCTGATATAGGGGAAAAAAGTCCCCCTCCTCTTAATGGGATCACTGCCAAGGGCTAGACGCCACCTGATACCTTCCTGGGCTGCTGACCCAACAGCCATTCCTTCTAATTGGTCCCTGGTGTGGGCTGCAGGCTTATTTACAGCAGCGAACAGGTGGGAAGTGGCATTTGCCCCCAGTGGCCTCCCCCACCTGCTCTGGGAAGCTGGGGCCACCCCGTTTTGGGGGGTAGCAGAGGGCTTTGCACTGTACCTTATCTTGAGGTTAAAGTGGACGACACGAAAATTCAAGCTTGGAAGCAGTTACCAGTTTGTCAATGGGCGCTGGTGGTGGTATCGCAGCCCCCACCTCATGAACAGCCGTGTTTGGACCCCGCCCCGAGTTCTGTCAGTCAGGAGGGCTTCGCCCGCCCCCCGCAGTTGTAAGCGGGGGCAGGCCACTGGGAGTGCCCGCATCTGTGCAGGGGTTGCGTCTACGGTAAAACTCCGATAGCAACGCCAACCGCTGAGGTCTGGCACCTTGTCGGCCCTCACGTTAACTTACCTTGCGGTCAGGCGGCCACTTGTCTGATAACGAAGCCGCAACTTTTATTCTTTACCCCAAGATTTGGCAGGAGCCGTTCTGAGTTAACTTAAACTAGAATGTGTCCTGGAGATGTCACTTTCCCATAATTCACTTACAGGCACCCCTCACTTAACACCCAGGTTCCCTTCTCCTGCGAGGTCGTTAGGGGAACTGGTCAATAACCAAGGAGCTTAAAGGCTGACGTCTTGTGGGATGTCCTGGTGCCATAGGGTGTGTATTTTTCAATAGATGTCACGCGACACCACACTTGTAGTCTTGCGTGATTGCGAACGCTTCGTGTAGTGAGTACTCACCGACTTGGGGACCGAGACCGAGAATGGGGGTTCCCCATGCTGGAGTACTGGTCGTAAGTCTGAGTGGCTATTAGACAGGTAGGTCGTTAAGTGAGGAGTGGCTGTATTTCCTTTTGTCCTAAAGTTACCTCTGATTTTGCAATTAATAAAAAAGAAAATGAGAGCTAGAACGTTTTTTACTTAGCCACGGTGACATGTGTATGATTGTATTCATCCCCACCCAGAGGAAAACCACACACCTTCTCACACTAAAACGAAAGCAGTCCAGGAGAAGTGTGGGATTTCAGGTCTGACACCTGCACCTGCATTTCCTTTTTGGTTGTGAAAACAATGATCTCTCACAATTGCTGACGTCAGACACAGTCTTTAGGCCGATGAAATACAGTAAAGCCTGAGAATGGAGAAGGCACCTCTGGGAGCGAGGCTTTATTTAACACAAACGCAGTGACCTTCCTTGCAAGTGAGATTCCCGGGAGGAAATGTGTCATCATATTTGACTCTGGGACTGACAGGGCAAGGTGTGACCCTCGCCCAGTCACCCGGAAAGCCAGCAGCAGTGCACACATGTCCCCACAGAGGATGACATCTGTGGGGGCCCAAGATCACAATATTCCAAGACCTAACGCATTTCATGTTTTGGCCCCAACATTGAAGAACTTTGTGGGATTTGTTTTAAATTTCTCATTGGCAAGTGTGACTTCCTGCTTAAGCAAGAAAAAGGGTTAAAAGGGTTTGTGTATTGTCTCTGACACAAACAGCTCTCTTACTACACACCTTGTGCACCTGACAGGAGTGAAGTTAAATCGAACTGGTCTGCATAGATAGGTCATAGTTTTCTTTTTTCTTGGTTAGTCAAGGGTGCCTCGGGGTGTCTCCAAGGGGAAACTCCCGTGTCCAGCCCTGGGCGGTGGCTGCAGAACTGGGGCCATTTTGCATCCTCTGCATGGGATGCCCTGGTCTTCCTTAGGTCTGTCGTTCTGAAGGTGGGGAGCAGCTGGGAGGCTCCCCCAAGACACTGTTTGCTGAGTGGAAAAACAAGGTATGCAGATGAGGTGAGAGCGGAGGGACAAGGGGGCAGGCAGATGAGTCCCAGACCCAACCTGGGACAGGCCCAGAGGGCTCAGGGAGCACTTGAGGGGACCAGTGTACACGCACAGACTTCAGAGCTGCCAGTCAAAGCGGGGAGGGCCAGCTGGCTGGCTCCAGGCTGCTGGTATTGGAAGGCCACGCGTGCGCCCCACCACCCCTGTAAACAACAAAAAACACAAACACCTGGAAACAGGCCAAGAAGAAACACTGGAGAAACAATGGCCTCTCTTTGAATTTTGCAATTTCAAGTGGGTATAAGCTTGAACATTCACTAAATAAAGGTATTAGTTATCAGCCAAAGCAGCAACTTGACAGTTGTCAGGAGAAAACAGACCCGACTTGGAAATGGGCGGAAACAATGCCGGGGTGTCCTGTAGTTCGTGTGCCATTCGCTGCCCACTGGCGCCTGTGGAAAACGTTCTATTTCAACGGTGTACATTTTTGGGGCGGGATGATGCCAACGTTTCTCATCCTCACGCACAGAAAAAGAAGGTGGGAAGGGGCAGGGAGAGGGGACCCCCCGAGGCCAGGCCTGTGGCCGCTGGCCAGGGGTGGGGGTGCGAAGTTTCCTTTTCCAGGTAAGGGGAATGAAATCCTTGTTAGAGGTGGGAACTCGCTTTGCTAACGGTGTGGGAGCCAGGGGTCGCTAGCGAAGGAGACGGGCCCCAGTGCAGGGGGTGAGGGAGAGGGACCCACGGGAAGGGCGCGGGGGCAGCCCCGGGTCGGAGGCGGGGGCAGCGGGAGGCGGGGACTGGGAGGTAAAATCGTGCAGCCCAGGGCGGGCGCAGTGCCGCGGGCGCGGGAGCATGGAGGCCGCAGGTAAGAGGAGCCACGGGCAACCGTCCCCGAGGCCGCCCGCCTCCCGCCGCGCCGCGGCCCCTCCCAGCGTGTCGGGTTTCAATGGCTGCCGCGACCGGGGCAACTTTCCCCGCGTCGGCGCCAGGGCTCCGCCAGCCGTGCACCTGTCGTCGCCGGGAAACGAGCCGGGCGGGCGGGCGGCCCGGGACGTCGGGTGTGGGGTTGGTGGGACTCAAGCGCCCACCCCGGGAGGGCAGCCCCGCGGGGGTCTCGGTTACGACTGTCCTGACCTGGGCTTGGCGAGCTGCCTGCCTTGGTGGCCTTGTCTGTGGAATGGGAACCGGGTTTCAGTGGGGAAGTCAGCACAGCCGCTCGGGTTACGGCGGTCCCCCGCCGCCCGCTCTGCTCCGGGTCAAGCAGGACAGCGGGGGAGCCCGGGTTTCAGGGCGTGCCCCAGAACCCACAGCCTCCCGAACCCCAGGTGGCACCCCTCGCCCCCGGGAGAAAAGTCAGGTGTGACAAATCGGGGACGGAGGCCGTGTGTCCGTGGGAGCAGGCTTGGGGGTGGTGGATGCTGAGCAAGTGCGAGGTTTGTGCAAGCGCATGCCGTGGTGGTCGTCGCACAACTGCCACGAAGTGGCCCAAGGGCACATTTCTCAGAACACACCGCGTGCTCAGGTGGGGCTGACTGCAGCCGGTCCTGCGCTAAAACAATGGTGGTTGCGGTGTAATGACCAGTGCCCAGGAACCTTGTTTACATCAGGTAGCTCCGGGGAGGCGCGGCTTCATCATGCACCGCCTGGCTTCCAGGCTGTGCCCTTCCCACCTGCGTTTGAATCGGTGCCGTGGGGTCCCTTTCCCCCGGTTGGGAGTGAGTAAAGGTGGCTGCTGGCGAGTTGTATGAATCAGTTACATTCCTCATGAAAGTTCTCATTGGTCCAGAGAGTGAGGAATTCTGTCCCCGTTGTCAGAGGGGGAGGTACTGTTTGATTTATTATTATTTCTAAATGTTGGTCATTACGGCTGTGGGTGGTGAATGCTGGTGTCGCCTTACGTTTGAGAACTGGGACAAGGAAAGGCCAATTGCTCTTTTGCTCTCACCTTCTCGCATGCACAGTGAAGGTGTTGCCCACTTAGGGACTTGCTGCGCAGAAACAGCTCCTAAGTGTCACACGTAGACTTGCTCGTCCACGCTTTTTCCCCTCCCCGCTGCCGCATGCAGCATGAGTCAGAGAGGTCCTCCCGACCATTGCCTTGGAACTGTGTGTATTCTACTGAGCCTCACTCTGTTTTAGTGGTGAAAGTCATGGTTCATTTCAGTCTCACCAAAAAGTGTAGTTGGCCCAAACGGTTTAAGGATTTCCCTGTATTTATTTCAGTATTCCCTGTGTCTTTCATGGTTGCTAATGGCCCAGATGACACACAACAGTTGCTCACGAATCATTTCCACACGTTCTAGACTAATAGTTGGGGTTTTACAAAGCTGAACCATTGCCCAAGGTTTGACAGCCCATTTCCAAAAGAGGTTTGAGCAGGTCATGCCTAAGTCCTTCCTCCTTTAGCATGGAAGCATAACCTACGACCGGTGCTTTCAGGTAAGGCTGCATCCAGCCCCCACTTAGCTCTAGCCCTAAAGTGCAGGGAGAGGGCATGCGACTTGCCCGTGCGATTTGTGTTCTGTATCTAGCTGAGGCTGCCCCATGTGGGTGTGTCTGGTTGGGGTTGCTATCCAAGAGAGTTTTGGGGGCACCCCCAATCATTCAACACATGCCTCAGGGCCACACACATTCTCCTCGCCCTCTGGGAACGTGTGTGGTTTTAATTTTCCTGATGCCGAAGACCTTCCTTGGTTCCACCAGGACATCTGCTGCTGTCATTTCAGCTTGCAGTACAGTGGAAAGGAAAAAGAAAGCCAGACACAGTCCAGTTCCGTTACCCACCCCGTCCTTCACCTTGAACTTCCCTCATCTGTAAAATAAGGCCTTGAGGTGTGTTGAAAGGATTGGATGAGACCTTGTGTTCATCAGAGCTGACTCCTGGGGCCATCCCAAAATTTAGACCCAGAGAAGGCCATTGGCTTGTCCCCCTGCCCCCATTCTGTTTCCACACGGAATGGAAACATTTGTGAGAATTACCTGCTTTATTGGATTGGCCAAAAAGTCATTGCTTTTTATGTTAGTAGATGGGTGTACATGTCTTAAAACGTAACTAACTTCATTCTAACCCATGAATTCATTATGTTACTTGACAGCTGACAGTTCAAGCTTGTTTTAGAAAAAGAAAGGGTAATCCCTCTGGGGACAGGCCCCTGTCCCTCTTCCCACCCTGGTGAGCACTGGCGGGATCGCTTCCTTTTAGGTGCTGGTGCGGACCTTGGCTCCATGGATCGGTTTGTGGGAGGAATTTTCTGTAGATTGGGGTGTATCGGCATGTGAGGTCACACGAGCTGGCCTGCCACCCCTGGGGCAGTGTGCTGCCGGTCATCCCATCTCCTGGGATGTCTTCCTGGGGGGCTGGGTCCTGAGTGCATCCTCCTCATGGCCCAGGCATTTTGTATGCACCCCTTGGGCTTCTTTGCCATATGATGGTACCCATGCCATCGATGGTTCTGGTCCCCCCACCCCCTCCCCATTGCTAGACAGCAAGGGCTGCAGCAAATCTGTGTCAAATGGCATCTCTACTGTATGAGGCAGGGCCCCAAGTGGCTGGGTCCTGACCTGCTCCCGGCAGGATGGAGTCAATAACCGGGTGGCCAGGACTTGGCCTGGCGGTGGGGGGCAGTGCGCACTGAGGCAGTGGTTTCTGACCTTTGAAACCCTAGTCTGGTGACCGGCTGCCTGGCCTTTGCTGGGTCCCTGGTGCAGCTGGCTCACTGCTCCTCTGATGACGTCCTCATTCGCTGCTCAGCCTGGGGAGCATTGGAGAGAATGGCTGTGTTTTCTGTGTTGCTGTGTGTTGTGGCATAGAAACCAGCTTCAGGGCAAAATCCAATCACATTTGCTGATTAGATGCCCCCAGTGTCTTCTGGCTTTTAAAGTCAGGGTTACTGGGTGCGGGGCAGTTGCTGTTAAGTGACTGTCAGTAGCAACTGAAGGCCTGAACCTTTGAACAGCGCTTGCTGGGATGTGGCAGCTGTGGCTGACGTGTCCCCCGCCTTTGCACCCATCCTCTGCTGTGAGGTTTCAGTTCCAGAGCCAGCAATGGGCAGGCTTGGGCTGGGGTGGGACACACAGCGTGTATACCTGCAAAGGCCACTGTCTGTTGAAATCCAGGCATGTTCTTCCCCTGTCCGTCTGTCCCCCTTCTTTGGCCCATGGGAGCCTTTTCACATCACAGCCTTTGCATCCCCTACACCTGGGCAGTGGCCTCATTTCCCTATTAAACCAGGGCTATTGTCCTGAGGCTGAGGGCTGGGGGCTCCCGGGAGGGGAGAGGGGGTGCTCCTGTCCCCGCGTATGTGCGGTGGGGGGTCCCAAGGCCCAAAACCTCCTAAAAACCACTTGGCTTCCTTGACTTGCAGAAATTCAGATAGATGTGTTTTTCTTGGAAACCAGGTCTCTAACCATGACTCGCAAGTTCCATTAACAGGCAGAGAAAGTCATGTTCGTTTTTTTGTGTTTTGCTGAAATAAACTGTAACCAAAGTTCCTGAATGTCCCACTCAGTGGGAAGGACTTGAGAAGTCCATGTTGTGTAGATGTCAGCGTTGTAGAACCTTCCTCTCACAATGCTGCGGCCCCTCGGGTAGGCTGCTACGTGCTACACCTGCCTGACAAATAGGATTGAGTTTCACTGAGTGCCCATGTGTGGGTCAGGGGCTGCAATGCCCAAACAGTGAATGAGAGTCAGTTCATCTTGACCTTGATGTTTTCCAATAAGTGATTTCCGTCATGTACATGTGTTGCCCACATTGGGGCTATTAGAACATCCTGAAGAAAAGTTCTTTTAAGCTATGCGGAAGGAAATGTATTGTCTTGTGTGTGTGTGTGTGTGTTTTTTTTAATAATATGTGAATATTGAATAAACATATTATTGAAATCCTAAAAAATACTTGGGGTAAAAACGCTAATGAAACAAAGTGTGTCCTTTGGCAAGAGCATAGTCTCGTTACTTGTTGATGAATATGTTTTTAATTATAACTATAATATTAAATATTGAATTAAATATGAATTTGAATAAGTAACAATAAATATGAATTTCACTGAAGACAGATCATCTTGTTTTCATTTCTTGCCTGCTTTTAAATCGAGATTCCCCCATCCTTTCCCTAATTTCATTTTCTCTCTCTTCTGTTTTGAAATTTAATAGCTATGTTTCTGTTCTTTCAGGGGCTAAGTGAGAAATTTTAGTGTGCGTATTAACTTCAATTAATTGTGAAATGAATCAGTTTTACGCTTTCTCTGGAAGCATCGAAGGGCCTTGGAATGCTTTCGCTCCCTTCACCCACCTCCCGATTTGTGTCGTGGTTATGCAGCCTCTGGGTCCACTGTGATTTCTTTCGCCTCCTCCAATTCGGTGTTTTCGCTCTGTGTGGTCCGCACTGCCCTGGATTTTATACCAACACGGTTCTTGTGCTCTTTGCTCCCATTCCTTCTCGGCTGACTCCCTCTGGAGGTCATTCTCTTTTCCCCGGGCGGCATCGCTCAGACAAGACTTCCGTGAGCATCTCCTGGTCATCGGCTTCCCTGGGGCAGCCGTCAGCGTGCTCTCTGGGTCTGCAGGTCTGTGTCTGCGGTCTTTTGGTGTTTGTCTTGCTCTCATTTAAAACCGAGCTGGTGTTGGCCTTGACGCAGATGTTCGTGTTTGGCATGAACTTCTTCATCTCCTTTTCAGTGTTGCACACAAGAGTCCAGCGCCCTTTTCCGGATGCAGCCGTCTGGACACATTTCCGGTCGTGGGGCAGCAAATCACGAAGGAAGCCATTGTCTAGTTTTAAGGGAAGTCCATTCTGCTCCACCCACCCGTTCTGCACGTGCAGTGCTCCGGGTGATGAGCTCAGTACTCACAAAGTGTGCGACCACTTAATCGAGAGCTAGGCCTGGGGGCTGAAGACGTGTCTGTTTTCAACTCCGCTTGTCGCTTTGTGCGTGGCTGGGCCGGCCAGGCCGAATCCTGTTTCCCTCCTCTTCACAAGCGTTATCGTCTGCAGTGTAATCGATGGACAGAGAGGGGTGTGCTTTCAGGTGAAAGTTGAGACAGTCCATTAATAGCCACAATTTTGTGGCCGGTTCTGAGAAATGTTATTCTGTGACTCATGGGTACAGGCACTAGGGGGATGGGGTGTTGTTTATCCCCCACTTGTTGTGTGCTCTGTGCTTTAGGGCTCTAGTTCCACCCTAGACAGTGGGTCCCCCACGGCTTCTCACCGGCTTCAGGGCCACCACGTGTCATGATGGTGGGTCGTGCTGACATGGGAGCTTGGTGTTCTTACAAGTTCTTGGTCAATTATAGTCTGGACACAAGGGGTCAGGTGTTGTGCGTTCTTGCGAGCACGCGCCAAAGCTCTTCCTTCCCGGTGCAGGTTAGCCTAGCAGGGCACTGCAGGGACGACCCCGTTGGGTGGAGCAGCCCAAGTTCAGGGGCAAGGAAGGCCTGTGCTTCCTGCAGCTGTGTCAGTGACCGTTTGTGTAAGGAAGCAGGTGTTTGAGATGCAGTCCCTCCTGTCTGCCCCTAGTAGGGCTCCACGTTTGTCCCCAAGTATGACACCTCTCTGAATGCAACCATAGGTTTCAGTGCCACCTCAGATCCCTTTAAACGATTCAGGGGAAGAAGAAGCTTTATCTTTGTATCATTTGCCTAAGAGGAAGCCTCACCAGGACTGCCACTAGGAGACCCTCGTAATAGGAGCAGTTAAGCTTCCGTCAGCCTTTGTGTGGACGGCCCAGAGAGTCATCTGCACGTTTTACCATCTTAGATTCAGGACGAGTGACTTGCTCTCAGCCAAGGCAACGACAAGCTGCAAAGTGGCCGATACTAAATATGTGACAGTCACAGGGACACGCCCTTCCCCTCCACCGCCTGCAGACCTTCCTCGGGCTCCCCCGTTCCCTGCTCCCTGACAGCTCCGCTCTCCTCTGCTCACCACTCTCAGTGTTCCACATGCTGCCTTCCAACTTCATTTTTCTTTCAGTTCTTCTCAGTCAGCTGCTCTTCAAACACGACGAGAAAATCCCAGATGTGTGTTTGCTTCTCCTTCTGATCTCGGCTCGTCCGTGTAGACGGGGGATCGCCCTGCAGACCCCAGGGCCCTGTCTCCTGGCGTCCTTAGGCTCCCAGCGTCTGTACGTTGGCTCTCTGGCCTCCTGCCCTGACGTCCTGTCAAAGCACTCTTCTCTAAGGTGTGTTGTGTCACCTGCCAGTTAGTATTCCGAAACGGGGTCCCTCGTTCGATGGGTTTAGGAAGTAAATGCTGGCTTAAGCACGTTCCTTTGCTGCAGAATTTCTAAATGTTCTGATTGCTGACAGGTACATGGAGCTCCCCTCCATGAGCTCTGGGGGCCCCGGCAAGCCCCTACTTCAAAGCTGGCCTGTCTCAGAAACCCCCATCCCCAGCCTATCTTGGGGGGCTAATACTCTTCAGGAGAAACTTGCAAAAATGCTGGCATGATAAGGAAAGGCATCGTGATGATAGTTGCACAAACCTTGCATTCTATGTTGTTAAATACGTGCCTTGCACAGCCTCGCACAACTGGGAGTATTTCTTCTTAAAAAAAAAAGTTATAATCCTACTTGAGGTTAAAAGTAGCTCGTAGCTCTAAGGCATCCTGTGGTGAATGCTTCAGCGGCCCAAGATGAAGTTTGCATTTGTGAATATTGAGTTTCCTTAAAGCGTGCAGTGTGCTGACACACAGCTCCGGGCACCCACGCCCCGCTAGAAATCGGGGACCCTGATGGAGTCCTGCTCCTGAATTCTAGCAATTGAGGTGGCATCTGGGCACTGCTCCCCCTGTTCCCCAGCTGTGCAGACCACCTGGGTTCAGACCTTCATAGAGACTTCCTGTGTCTTCCGGTGTCCACCTCTCTCTGGTTAGCAACCAGTCTCCAAACTCTCTGCTAAGTTCACTTACTCACTTAACCCATTTCCCATTCAGAAAAAAAACAGTTCAGCTCGCTGCCATGTTCATTTAATTTCATATAAACATACTGTCTGAGGCAGAAGCCAACCTGACTGCTTTTCAACGTGAAAATAAAATATAAAAACTGTTCTTGGAGTTATTGCTAAGCAGAACTTGTCACTTATCCTAATGGAACAGAAATGCCTACGACGATCGGTATTTAATAATTTTTTTTTCATGTGGCAGACTTTTGCGGGTAAGGTGAGAACTGTAACCCGCGAGTTATCTTGGGGTAAACGCTGCAGCCGCAAGCACTCCCTATAATAAGGATCTTTTCTTCAATAAAATCTTTCTTTTATTTTAAAAGAAAATCAATTTGTGAAGAAAAAACCAGACCACTTAAGTGAGGAAAAAATAAAAGCAAAAATAAAACATTTCTATACAAGCAGTATCTACTCCTAACCATTTTTTAAAACCAGAAGTTGAATACTACTTTATAATTTTGCGTCCCTAAATACTTTTTTACATATTATCAGCAGCAACAATTGTTCTTTTTATAATTCTAGAATAACCTACATTATTTAAAAAGAAAAATAAAGTGATTACAGCCAGTTTTCCAATGACATAATGCTGTGTTAATTACCAGTGGATAGAGGATGTCAGTAAAGTTGAAATTTGTAAGAGTGGGGCAAGTAAAATTTAAAATATTTTTGTTAATGTTTCTCATCATTATAGTCCCACACGAGAAAAATTATATTTTGCTAAAATGAAAGCATTTTCCTGAACTTTGCGGTGAGGTGATATTTGCAGACAATATTCTGCAACGATACTGAATCAAGACTCCTTTGAAGTTCTTCATTAGTTGGCATTGCTGTTTACATAGGGAGGACCACAAAGTGCTGGGAATGCCCTCAAGTATTCGGCCTTACCCGACTGACCAGCAGTGATTGATCAGCCATGACTGACCCAGCAGTGACCCATTGATCGGCAGTGGGTGACATGCGGTGACCCAGGAGAGTGTGGCACACCATAGATGCAACCTTGGGAACTCAAACTTCGATACAAAGATCCTGAATGACTTAATTATTTTCCCTGGAAGAATGCTTTAAGATGTACCCCGGTTTTGTTTTTTGGATGACTACAGCGAACACATGCGTAAAGTGAATTCTTAAATTTGGGGTTTGTTTGGGAATTCCATTTCTTTCCAGTCTGCAATGAATTATCATTTGAACTGGGGGCCTTTTCTCATAAAAGCATTTTACATTGTACTGAAAAGATTACATTCTTTGGGCTTTGGAAAAATATTTCCTGTTCAGTTCAAGCCATTAAAGCCTGTTAGCATTTCACATCTGGAAGCTCCTGCCCATGTCTGCCTTCCATCACCAGCGAAGCGAGGGTGGTGGCCTGGCTCGGTGCCCCCGTGCGTGCGTAAAACACCCAGACTTGTTTACTTCCTCGGGACCCCTCTGCAGTGCCCAGTGTGCCCTTGCGGTTTTGTTTGGGGGGGTTGGGGCGGCCTCCATCCTGCCTGGGGAGGAGGAAGGGGCATGCATGTGCGTGCTCATGTGTGTGCGTGTGTGCACGCGTGTGCGCGTGCCCGCGTCTGCTCCCTGGGTTGGGGGGACAGGTCTCCCTTCTTCCTAGGTTGGAAGGGGTTTTCCTGCTCTTGGGGTTGAGGGGCCTCTCTCCCTCCCGGGGTGTGAATCTGCCTTCCCAGCAAGCATTGGGTGCCTCCTCCCCTGTCCCTCCTTGACCTGGTCCTTTTGTCACCCTGGCCCAGGTTTCCAGAAATCTAACCCAAATGTCTTCTACACGGGAGAGAAACTGCCGAGCCGTTCTGGTGGGGACGTCCCCCCAAAGGAAGAGAGCTAGTTAGAACTAACAGGTGGGAGAATCTCAGCCTCCCCTCATCCCTAGGCCAACATGGGGTGCAGCAGGCTGTGTGTGTGGTACTCCTTCCAGGGGTGCAGGGGTTTGCACCCCACTTCCAGGTTTTAACGGGAACTCGAGTGTGGGTGCTGCATAGTGGTGCAAACATGGACCTATTCGGATATTGTTTTACCCAGAGGGTTAATTTCTGTTCTTGGGGCCCTGCTCCCCTAGAGGCAGCCCCCATGCCCAGGGTCGGTCCTGCTGGGCCTCCTGCTGAGAAGGCCGGAGGTACCCACCCTTCGGCCAGCCAAGCAGTATAGCCCGGAGGGGCCTGGGTGCCCTGGAGATGCTGCCCACTGAGTTCTTCGAGGGGGTCCCCCACCCCAGCAGCGTAACCAGCAGGGGAAAAGACTTCATGGTGTGCAAGGAGCAGAGCCACATGGGACTGGAACTGGTGCCAGGCAGCCCTGAGTAGGCTGGCCGGAGGGTGGGTGCCGGGGAACCGGGCAGGGGCCTCTGAGTGTCGGTGGTCTTGGGTGAGGTACCCTACCCTATGCCCCTCTGGGAAAAGCGGGACAGCACAGTGTCCTCCCAGGCTCCCTGTCATGAGCAGTCCCAAGGGCCAAGTTCAGCTTCTCTGTGGGGCTGGTTGATGAGGCTCTCCTGTCAGCCCTCGGCCTCACCAGCGTGGACTGGAGGCCGGGAGCTGACCAGAGGATCTCCTGAGACGCTGGTCAGCAACAGAGAGAGCGAGTCAGAACGTGGAGATGCCTGGGGTGCTCTGCGCAAGGTGCCATTGGAGCGACGTGGAGCGAGCCCGCAGGGTGATGGGTGCTCCGGGGCTGACGCAGCCCTCTCTCCAGTTGTATTTGGTCGCAGACCATGTCCTGTTCATACCTGTGGGGCAGCCACCTGGCCGAGTCGATGGGATGAATCGAGTTCGAACAGAGAGCTCAGCTGAGCGGCCACAGGTTTCCGCAGTGCTCAGTCTGGGCAGGGCGGAGGGAGGGGTCTTTGTGGGGGTGTGGCGGGCTGGGGGCAAGGGGAGGAGCTGTAGGGTTACACGCGTAGTTTTCAAGTCATGCTAACTTGCACAGTTAAACTCTCTTATAAGCTGGCAGAATTGTAACCCGGGCCGGATTCTGTCAGAAGTCTCCAAGGTTCTATGCATTCACGTCAGCTCTCAGGGTACCTGCTTGTGGCCACATGAGGCCACTGTGGTTGGCCCTGTGGAGAGGTACTTGGGGAGCCACCGGCTGGGCTGGGCATTTGACAGCAAGGTTCCGCAGCGGTTACAGTGCTCTTTAACCTGATGTCATCTCTTGCCTCCGTTTCCCCAGCAGGCATTTACCCAGTGGATATTTTGGAAGATGACCCGGAAGGGCATCGGGAGGCAGCCCTGGCTTATTACGCCAGACTCGGGGAGGGATCACAGCCCTCAGCTGAGGTTCTCTCTCTTCCCACTGGAGAGCAGGTATGGTCTTCTTTGTTGGTAGGGAGCTCTGAAAAACCTAACTTATTAGAGAGTAGAATGTTAGTGAAAGAGTACTAGAGATGAAAAAAATACCACAGACCCTGCTGGAGTGAATACTCTAATGATTTTGCCTTGAGAAGCAGAAGGGATCCTGGATTGGGATTCTGGAGTCTGCTGTAGCTGTGTGACCTTGAGCATGCATCTTAACCTCTCTGGTCTTGGTATTCTCATCTCTAAAAGTGGGACATTAACAAAGCTTATCTCATACCGTGATTATGAGGATTAAATGACATACTGTGTGCAATGCCTGGCTGTGACTAAGTTTCCCCTTTTGTAAAATGAGAAGGTCAGTTGGTCTTTGGTCTCTAAGAAGGTTTGTCTCTGTTCTAAAATCCTGTGATTTGGAATGACGTTGTATCAGTTGGAATGACGTGACATCCATTACAATTTTTAGCTCTGGTAAGATTGCATTTTGAATATAGATGGGAAGAGAACAGAGAGAGATGAGAACTGTTTGATAGGACAATGGGATTGTGGGTAAAATTTTAAGACCCACCCCCCCAGCCCCATGGTAAGTAAAAAGAATATATAAACCTTGAGCTATGCTTAAGCCAGTCACCTTTCTTTCAGAATCGAGGCTGGTCTGTTCAAAGAGACGGGATTTTCTTGTTTTGTGCATGTAAGAGTTGGCTCATCCCAGAACTTGTCGCTCTCCGGCGGGGCAAGTTGGTGGAGGAAGGTGGGGCTTGTTTCATGGTACTGAGGTTGTTCCAGAGCTAATTGAAACAACGACCTCTACGGTTTACATAGTGTCGCTTCCCGGCGACTTTGAAGGTGTAGTTTGTATTCTACTTCTGGAAGAGTCCACTTCCCAGAGATGGTTGCTCATCCTTGATTTGCTCTCAGCGCCCTCTAGTGACCGGTAAACCAGGAAGAGAGCAAGCTCACGGTCAAGGGCAGGGGGCTTACTCTTAGGGAGCCGTGGGGCTCGTGGGCTGCAGGGCTGGGTGGAGTGTGGGAAATGCCAGGTCATCTGAGAAGCACGGTGGAATACAAGAGTTAGCCCTGCATTTGCTTTTATTTCACGCTTATTTAAGGATACATTACTTACAGAAAACCTAATACATTGTATGTGCAGTGAGTGAATACTTTCAGTGTTATTGGCAAAAACATAATAGAATAAGACAGTTACTGAAATTAGGTTGTTTTAATGTGATGGAAATGCTGAAATGACTTTATACCTAGTCGCTCTGCCTCTTCTCAAAAAAAGAAAGCTTTATGGTAACAGTCATTTGGTTTCCTCCCATTTTAGCAGCTACTTAAGAAATGGTAGCAATTTTATCCCACTTGGCAGGTTAAAATAGTCTAATTTGGGATGGTCTTGGACCTTCTTATTGCTTTGAGTAAATTCAACTTTTCTTTTTGAATCCAGAGAAAGTTTTCTAAACAAAAAAGACAGGAAGTAGTCTGAGGATGGATCGTGCCATCTCACTCTGGTCTTCCTAAAAACCTTTTCTTTCCATAATTTACTCTGTTTCCAGTCTTGAAACTGTCCTATCACATTTAAAATACAATCAGACTTATTTGATTTTTCTGGCTGTGAAACACCACGTGCTCATTTTCTAATATTTGGGAACTATAGGCAAGGACAAAGGCGATACATAGAATTCACCCACAGTGAACTGCTACAGACATGTCAGGGCGCTTCCGTTTGAGTTCTATTTCTGTGGATGCCGCTTTTAACGTGCAGATCACACGCTGACACCTAATTGTCTGTAATCAGCCTCTGTCCGCGTCTGCGTGACAAACCGCTTGCAGTGGCCGACTGATGGGTGAAGCGTTCCTCACGTCACCACTGCGGGGGGCCAGCCTGGGGACTCCTCATTTGGGGGACTTGAAGGCGGGGGTCAGAACTTGTTAAGAAATACTCCTCTGCAACTGTGGGGGCCTCAGTAAGCTTTCACCAGCAGCCTGCCTGCCTCACTCAGCCCACACATCCCCTTCCCATTTTCTTCTCCCATCCGCAGCTTGCAAAACAGACCGCAACGGCACGTGTTGACCTTTTGCTCTGGGAGCCAGGAGCGGTGGGTTCGATGGCCGCAAAGAGGGCCTGGGAGGTGAACACTTGAGAGTTGCATCCTGGGACAGTCCCAGCGTTGGAGACCCCAGACAGGCTCCTTGGTGGCAAAAGCAAACAGGCACTGAGGACTGTGGCCGGTCCTCCCTCCCAGGGTTGCCACGGAGCCAGCATCGGGCCTGGGGGGCCCAGGGGGGACACAGATTTCCCGAACCTGCTTGTAGTGAGCCGGGCCAGGGCAGCCAGCTGCCTGAGTGGCATCGGGGTAGACACAGGTGGTCCAGGCTGGTTCTATAGAGTGGCCACAGAGGACACTTGAGGCTGGAGTGGCAGGTGTGGCCTGGAGGTGGGAGTGTGACCCTCGATGAGGAGGGACCCAAAAAAACCTGGGATTTCTTTATAAAAAATTGTGTGTGCATTCTTACGTGTTTAAACCTCAGTCACCTTCAGAGGACTCTCCGTCGATGCAGTACACCTAGCAGGAAGCTTTTCCCACGGCTCAAAACCGCTTTTGAACTCGTGAATTTTGGTGCCTTTTAGTGCTTCTGCCGTTTTTTGTTTCACCTCTTCCACGTTGGCGAAATGTTTCCCTTTGAGGACTGTTTTCATCTGGGGAGACAAAAACAGTCGACTGGGGTGAGATGGGGTGAATAGGGAGGGTGGGACACAGGGGTCATGCTGTTTTTGGTCAAAAAGTGCTGAACACTCAGCGCGGTGCGGGCAGGTGTGCTGTCACACTGCACGTTGTTTGTGTAAATCCCCCATCGTGACATGACATGGGCAAACATGCTGACAGAGTCTCCCCCCAAAATTTCGCAGAAGCAGCACACAGCCTCTCACAACACCACCAGCTGGTGCACGGATGCAGACGGGCTCCTAGGACTCTCACCTAGCCGGGGAAGCCTGTCCTGCAAGGGGCCCACCCTCCAGCAGATCATTCTCATTTGGGGGTGCAACCTCGTAGTCTCCTAGGCTGAGCCAAGGAGGATTAGGGTGGAGAAGGTTGCTGGGGTGCCTGGAGGAGAGAGAAGGCTCACTGAGTGGGGGTGGCCAGGGGCCTTTGCCAACTGCCCTTCGTGCTTAGCTCAGACGGGTGAGTTTTCCATCTGTATGTTGCCTACATCCTGCCAGATTAACCTCTGTGTGACGGTGGCCTTTCAGTAAATGCTACACTCATTGTTAGGCAGTTTTCCGCACCGTTACTATGACGAAAGACCAAACTGGTGATTTTATTCTTTTTTTTCCAGGTTAAACTTGAGGCTTCGTCTATTCGCCTTTGCGCTTTGCACCATGACGAACCTCAGCATAAAATACTGGTCTTGCTTAATCCCCGGGACACAAAGACAGGTTGGTGGTTATTAATGGATTTGAAAAGCAGCGATTCAGATTTAATTGTTTACAGCAGTGAAATCAAATACCTGGAGATGGTGGCTGTACCCTTAGGCTGGACTTAGAAGAACATCGAGGCAGAAGTGAGTTATTTTCAGCTTTTAGAGATCGAATAGTGTATTATTATTTCCACTCATGGACACATCTGTTGATTGCTGTATTGAAGACACTAGACACCCTGTCACCCTTGGTGAGGTCATTCAGAGTGACTCTTGAGGGTCACACTTGCTGACAATAATGTGTGTGGGTGAGGGTGGGAGTGTCACAGTGCATGGCCTCGCGAAGGACCAGTTTTATCCCTCACGGACTGATGAGGAGGTGAGGCCTCTCGGGGTCAAGTAGCACGCGTGCCCAGGGCCACATGGCTGGTGCATGGGAAGGGCATGACTGGGTGACGTTTATGTCACCTAGAGCTCATTTACGGTGAGACCCTTGTGACCATTTCAGCTCCTCAGAGTGAGCTCTCGAGAGAGGTGTGGCATTGCTCAGGTGCACATGGGTCAGGGGTCTGGGGACCTGGGCAGTGGGCGTGGGAGGAGAGAAGGGTTCCAGCTCACTGGCCCACTCGAGCCCAGGGTCCCCCTGAGCCATAGGCAGAGCACCTCGTTTCTGACCTCAAGGGAGTCCCAATTTAAATTTGGTCCTATTTAGAAAAAGTTCTCTTTTATTAAATTTTCCTTTGTTTTACAGGTTTCTTACAATGACCCTGTGTGGCTTTCCTAAAGAGAAATTAAAAAAATAAAAACAAACCAGTCCTTAAATAGTCAGCCCCCTTAAACAGTGCGGTAGCTGGTGAAAGTGTGGGGTTACACGTCTTCATAGTTTGCACAGGGGGCCCCTGTCAGCTTCCTGTCCCCTCCCACACAAACTTTTGCCTTTGACCCTGCGTGTCTCTGGGGTTTGTACCTCCAGGAGGCCGGGCTTGATTGGTGTCATGAAGCCCAAGGTGACATTCTTGACCTGGGAAGTTGTTCTCTTGTTGCTGATGCAGAGACTCGAGTGTGCTTAGCTAGCCATCTGGGAGATACGGGCATGTTGGTTCCAAGCCTGGAGGTGGCTGCGTGGTGTGTGAGAGCTTGCCAAGGTCAAGGTTAAGGCCATCTGTTTCCCTCTGGGAAAGCCCTAGTCGCCATGAACAAAGGGTGATAACCCCAGGCCTTCTACTTTGCCTTGAATTTGGGAATCCACCACCAATACGTTAGTAACAAGATGTGCCCACAGGAACTCCTCAGTGAACAGATTGTCAAAAATGTCATTTGCTGACTTTAAGAAAATGTCCAAGTATCAGCAGCCCCCACTCCACTTTGCCTTTTTTCAGCATTTAATAATATTCTGCTTTTAGGTCTTTAAGTTTGCACAATGTAAACATATGACTAGCTCTTGGAAATCTGTTTCCTCTTAATACTGTACTTAATTTTTTCGGTTGTTTTCAAAAACGTATTGTAATAAATATTCATAAGCTCCAGGAAATCTCAACTGGACCTTTCCTTGTATATAATTACGCTTTAAATGCAATTCTGAAATGTTTTCCAAACTGCTGGGCCTCTGTTGTGGTGATAACTGCGATTTTGCAAGAGTTCCAAAAAGTGCTCAGGTGTTACCTGATGCTCTTTAATCTGGCATTTAGGAGCAGACACGATGCATACATGCACCTCTTGTGGCTTGGCACGTGTGCTCTCCTTGACATACGTGTCATTCTACCCGTGTGCTCAGCTGTGACCGTGGAGAATGCCGTCTCCAGTCCCGCTGTGATTTTCCCGCTGTGAAGGCTGTGTGTATGCATGCATGTGTGTGTGCATGTGTGTGCATGTGCATGCACATGCATGTGTATCAGCATGTGCGCCCAGGTATATGTGTGCATGTGTGTGTGCGTGCGTGCGTGTATCTGCATGTGCAAATGTGTGTGCATGTGTGTGTGCACGCGCGTGTGTGTGCGTACACGTGTGCATGTGCGCGCGCATGTGTGCATGCGTATCTGTGTGTGCATGTGCGTGTGCATGAGTGTGCACACATGTGTTTGTGCGTGTGTGTGAATGTGGTGAGATGAAGGCCAAAAGGACCGGAAGCTGATAAGCTTCTGAATCCCTGTGAGTTATCGGTAAGCAGCTCGACGCCATGACGCAGCCTTCCCATCGCCCCATGAGCAAACGAGAACCACCCTGCAGCTGAGTCACCTGGTGGTGAGCAGTTACGGGAGGGCAGACTGCTGGTGGGGTGGAGGTAGTGACGCTTTCCAGTGTCCCCCCGAGATCCTGGGGATGCACGCCCCCAAAAGGTGACTTGAGAGACCAGTGCCCTGTGCCCCCTGTGGGGCTCACCCTTGACTGTTTCTGCAATCAGAGGCGGCTTATGTCTCTAAGGGGCACGGCCGAGGGCTGCTGTGCCTCCAAGGGCCTTACCTTCCGTTTATTTCCCCTGGTTTGTTACATCACTTAGTTCCCCTTGTCTCATTTTTAAATGATTAAATTTTACTTATTAAATCGAAATGATTAATTTTAAATTACTCCTCTTATTTTTAAATTAGTAACTGATCTCAAGTGTTTACAGAGATGAAAACAATAACTCCCTTCATCAAAAAGGTCGTGGTCCTTTTAAATGTCCTGCGTTGAATCAAATCCGCTTACCCTCACGTGCCAGATTCCCATCATCCGATGGCCTCTTGCTTCTGTCATTTCCTCCTGTGACCTGGCCAGGAGAGTTGGGTGAACCTGGACTTTGGTGTCACCTCCAAATGACTTGGAATCCCATCTCTGCCAACTGACCAGGTGACCCCGATAAGTTCTTTGGCCTCTTGGAGCATCAGTTTTGTCACCTGCAATATGGAGACCTCTTACCTACGACCCCCTGGGGTAGTTGTGAGAATGACATGATTGATGGCAGAAAATCTGATGCTTTGGCCCACTGGGGCGGAGAGCAGAACTAACAGTGTTCCTCCATCCTGGGCACCTTGGCTGGTTCTGCCCCTGCCTGGGAGTGTTATGTTCTAGAAGCACAGGGTTTTAGAACAGCAGCCACACTACTCTGGGATGGGTTCTGCGTGCCTACCTCACCGAGGCGAGGTGTCACCACGGTAGGATGCTGTGGAGGATGGATGAGGAGGCCGTCAGGAGGGGGTGCTTAGAAGGGAGGCCATGCCACGTGACCCCGGGACGGGAGGCTGTCAGGCGCCCAGGGGAGAGATGCCGCAGAGCATCTGGTGGGCAAGGCGTGGGCTGGAGGAGGAGTGTGGGACACGGCAGGATTTGGGTGGCTTGGAGGGAAGAGGGGAAGGGCCGGGGATGACTTGGGTTTTGGCTGGGCTTGGTGGCGATGCCAACAATGCTGGGTAATTTGGAAGAAAAGGGTTGGGGTGAGGGCCACCTGAGTGTGTGCGTCTGATTGATGCTGGAGGGACGTGAGATGCAGGTGTTAGGTTAGCTCACGCTGACTTCCCTGATGAGAACGTCTCTCCCCGCTGCCTGCTCCCAGGATGCCTGTGACCAAGCATAGCAGCCGGCCCCGCGAATTGCTGCTAATTTATTTACAGTTCGCGGCGATGGCATGTCATGTGCACCCTGAGAAAAACAAGCAGGGAATCGAAGCAGGATGACTTTTTCCTGGGAAAGCGTGCACATCCCAGGCCTGCAGCGACAGCAGAGCCAAGGCAAACGCTCGGTGGGACTGAAGCTGCCTTCCCAGCGCAGGGTGGAGACGCGGTGGGCCTGGGGCCCAACCTTCCCTGGGCTGCGTTTCGGGGCAGGAAGGGGCAGGAGGGTGGAAAGCGAGGTGTGCTTAGACTTTGGGGAGCAGTCAGGGGTGCGCTGTGAATTTCTGGCCCCCATCGGAAGGGACCCAGCTCGAGCAGCTCCTGGTGCTGAGTGGTCCTTACCACGGGACCGACCGTGTTCGGAAAACGGGGAAGGTCCAAGGACAGTAGGCTGAGTGTCAAGTGTGGGGCCCTGGTCTGGGGGCAGGGTGCGTCTTGGGGCATCGGAGGTCTTCACCCCCGCGCCCCGGGCTGTCTGCACCCCTCCCACTTTCCCCCAGCCCTGCCTTTCTGTGCCCGCCCTGCTGACCTTAAGATTCCCTCCCAGATGGGCGAGCTCTGGTATGGATTTCTTTCTGTCCCCCACATCTTGCAGTGGAGCCGTACCCCCGGATCCAGGCACCCCATCTCACCCCATCTTCCTTGAGTTCAAATCGAGACTCATGGAAACCAAGTTGCTGAGGGCAGGAAAGGCCGGGGACCCGTGGCGAGGCTGACACTGATGCGTCCTTCTCGGCGGCAGACGGGCGCCGGCGTGCGCCAGGCATGTGGGGAAGGGCTCCCCGTCAAGGAAGACATCTGCATGGAAGTGGTCGCCCACAAAACGCGATGGGACAGTTGCTGTGTCAACTCGCGTACTTTCCCCTCCCCTTGAATTTCTGACCGGCTCAGGCAGTGTTGCATAAAAGTCAGGCAAGGCCTTGGAATGTGGTCAGGAGCGGTCCTCTGCCAGAACTTTCCAGCCTTTTTTGTATTTTGCTTTTAGAAAGATGGCCTGTCACTTTGGTTTCACTGTGCCGTTTTGGAGGGGGACTGCCTGTTTCCTAGATTTCTGATGGGACAGTGGTGGCTTAGACTCAGGGGAGCAGATGAGGGGTGGCTGGGCCGGCGGGGGGACAGCAGGGGAACTTGAAGCCCCTTCTGATGGAAGAAGTTTCAACCACAGGTCGGTGTGGGGAGGTCAGATGTGTGTGTGTGTGTGTGTGTGTGAGCTCCTGCCCCCTTGGTTCCTATGATGTAGGGGATGTGGACTTTCTCCACGTCTGCTCAGCTCTGGGCTGGGTGTCCAGCTGCCTGCTGGCCACCCTGACCTTGCTGTGCCTCTAACAGGCATTTCAAAACGCACACCTTCTCCTTGCCCTCACTTGCTTCCTTGTCCTCCCACTTGAGGGGTGGCGGCCTGCCCCTCTCTCCTGCTTTCCAACCAGTCTGATGCCCTGAGTGTCACCCTGGCCGCCGGTGTGACCGCTGCCATCAGCCTCTCCTCACTTGGCGTCTCCATCACCACCCCACCCGAGTCCACGCTCCCTACTCAGTCAGTGTGATGCTTCTTCTCAAAGAACTTTTTTTATTTCAAAAGGATTCCTTCCTCCCACATGGGCATAACCCACTTGTTGTCCTGCTACTGCACGCTGCCCGCCTCCCGATGACTGGAGCCAGTGACTCACCCGGTCCCCAGAGCGCCCAGCGCCGGGCCGCCTGGTCCAGGCCTGTTCTTGGGACTCTGTCGCAGGCCTCTCCGACAGCCTGTGTGGCCTGGATGTTTGTGGAGATTTGCTGCTCGGCCTCTGGGGGCCTAGGTCAGCGCCACTCACGTGTCACGAGTTGAATTCAGTTGATCGTGCTGAGCCTTAGTGAAGCCAGGTCCCTAAGGACTTAGCCCTGGGGACATCACTGTCTTAACTTGTTTGGAAAAGCTTGGAGGGTCATAGGAAAAAATCCACCCCTGACATCTTCTCTGTGGTCTACAGCACCTGTCACTCAGGCAGAAGGAGATGACACTGGTTCAGCAAAGCTGACCTAGCTAACAAGGAATGTCCCATGATCGCCGTCACCACCGCAGGGCCGTCTGCAGGGGTCCTGTCCCTGCTCGGACCCCCGAAGGTGACGAGCCCGAGGATATCGCCCAGCACTGCGTTTGTCTCTCAGCACCGTGGCACTTTGCGTTTCCTTCTCTAGCTCTCGGGCCTCACTGGTTACAGGGGCTCAGAAGTGATGCCCTCGGGCAGCTGCTGCAGCTCCTGTCAGCCCCCGGGGTCTGTCCCTTGTCCTCTGCACGCCAGGTACAGCCTCTGTCCACGGGCCGTGCCACTGTCACGCCCTCCTGTTTGCTCTTCACTCTGGGGATCAGGCTTTCCTCACCAAAGCTGCCACTCTTCAGAAGGCTGATGCTATTTTTCAGGGGTCGCTCTGAGGACAACTTATTTTAGGCCCATTGAGTCTGATTGGGCGTCACCTTCATTGTTACATAGCAGCTTAAGATTAGTTTGAAAAAAGGAGGTCAGTCTATTTGGTGACAACCCGTGTGACTGATTAGCGCCCTGCCCTGCACCGTGGCACCGCGCAGACCCCACGTTATAGCACATTTCTTGTTGGGAACTGTCTCCGTAAATTGAACATCTCTTGTTGACTCACCTTGTTAAGCAGGAAAATAATCCTTATGGCTTTATAAGCCTCCCGTACGTTCTAGTAGGTGCCATCGCGAACATGAATTTCGTTGAATTAATAAGGCAGATGTCAGGCATTTAATTGGCCCTTCTCTGTCTGCCAGCTCTATCAACTTGGGGACCATTGTTGGAGATGACATAATTAATTCGCCGATGATGTGAAACTGACAGAGGGGATTCGATGCCGTTTGTTGGCCTTTGGAGAGGAGGGGGCGGGGCTGGCTGTGCCGAGGCAGTGTTTAATGACTGGCTAGTGTCATTGTCACCTGGGGTCCGCAGAGTTTTCTACTAGAATTCCTTGAAGAGCAGAGAGGACCTGGGAAGAGGGTGGCAGCAGTGGAACCCGACTGGCCTGTAAAATTGGCTTTAAAGTCTGGCGCCTCCTAGGATACGTCCGGATGACTTGCTTTTTGTCCCTTGTCACCACTTTTCCTCCCAGTCTCTAGCCGAAGGGGTCTGAGTGGGGCGATGAGTCTCTCTTATTTTGTGGCTCCTGGACCCTTTGGGCTCAGCCCCCGGGCTTGAGAAGGAGGTATAGAAATGGTGGTAAGAGGTGTGAAGAAGATGGCCAAGGAGAAATAAGGTGCTGAGGCTTCGGCTCAGGGGCTAAAAGGAATGTTGGGAGATCAAGCCGTGAGAAGGTATGCAGGAAAGCCTATCTGACAGGGCCGTGTGCTGCTCCAACTATCCGACGTGCTGGGAAGGGCAAAACTAGGGGCACAGTGAGGTCACCGGGTGCCAGGAGTTGGCGGGGCGGGAGGGATGAGCAGGTGGAACACAGAACGTTTAGGGCAGCGAAACTGCCCTGAATGATACCATAACGATGGCTACGTGTCCTCACACGTCTGCTCAAACCCATACCAGCTGTAATACCCAGACTGACCCGAATGTAAACCCAGGACTTTGGGTGACGAGGATCTGCCAATCGGTCCGCTCTGGTGGTTGGTTCTAACAGGTGACACCCTTAGATAATGCTGAACCTGACTAAACGTGGGGATTCTGGGTTGTGACAACTTCGAAAACAAAAGTCATTCTTGCCCACTGACTTTGTCAACATCGGCGTGCAGCTTTTTTTTGCCTCGCAGCCTTGGGATATGTCTTGTTTGAGGGTCAACAGCAGGTCATCTGTGAAGGCACCTGTTAAGTCCCCTTCACTCCCTGCCCTGGTCAACGCTCTCAGAAGACTTTGGCCCTGGAAATACCAGTCGCTTTGCCCACGGAGAATCATCCCTTTGTGCCATGACAGTGACTGCACGCTGCCAGCACTGTCCCTCCGGTGGTCACTGGGCTGTGGGTTCATCATCGTTTTCTCTCGCCTTGTTTTCTAGTTGTGGCTGTTCACGTAAAGGAGACCTGGTGGTCCACCGAAGACGTACTGAGGACCTTGGATCCCGCAAGAGAAGGTCTGATGAAGGTGAGGGGGGTGCATTTTAAAGGGACATTGCAGAAGAGGTCTTCGGAGTCGCCGTACAGATTATCATGTTAGTGATGTAGAGCAGTCTACCCCGGGGGGCTGTTTTCTAGGGCTGTTCTAACAGGGCACCACAAACTGGGTGGCCAGACCACAGACACATACTGCTTCGCAGTTCTGGGGCTGGAAGTCTGATATCAGGGTGTCATCAGAGCGGGTTCCTTCTGATGGAGAGGGAGACTCCAGCAAATTCACGATGGTGTGAGATTCAGCAAATGAATGTGATGTGCCCCGTGGGGCCGCCTGACGCACCCCCTGGCGTGGCTGTCAGCGCCCTCTGGTGTCATGGGAGGCCAGGTGGTGTGCAGTGGCTGATCGTCTGACCGCTAGGAAGACTGCAATTAGCTCTTTAAGTAAATTTTTTTCCAGAACAAGAGTGGTCACTCCCGTCATATCTCAGTTCTTCTAAATTTAGTTCGGAAAACGTGGCCTATGTTGTAAAGACAGTAGACCCTCCGTTGATGGGCACCCTTGGGGCTTGGTAGATGCCGGATACACGTAGACTTCCCCGGCGGCTTGCGTTCTGGTTAACGGGGTATCTGCTCTACTAAGAAACGGATGTTCTTTCCACTTAAAGAGCCGTGTTGTGGAGATCTTTCCTGTCCCAGCTGCACAATGGGTTAGTTTACTTCCTTCCTTTTGCAGAACTGTGGGGGTGTGCTTTTCCCCCTGTAATTATGTTTTTGTTTCTCAGCCAGCTCTTCTTCACAAATTACCAAAAATAAAAAAATAAAAAAGCGTTCTTAACGCTCTTTCTGTGAACATAATTAGGGATCCTAATTGGGGGATTAGAACTGGACCTTCGTGTTATGTTTTCAGAAACGTTTCTCAGTCAGAATCACATGTCATGCTCCCCCCGCCCCGCCCCCCATGATGAAATGGGGCAGATTCACTGCATTTGGTGTTTGCCCTTCTCTCCTGCCTGCGTTTGATTGGCTCTTTCCCTTCTGCCGGATGCAATCTGCCTTCCCCTCCTGGCATTCCTCGGGACTCTGGTTTTGTAAGTCGACAATTATAACCCCCCCATATCACAGCAATCAGGTTTTGTGACTGGCTCATTATTCTCAGACTCTGAACTTGACTTGGTGGCCACTGTCTGAGACACACAATTGGGGTGACTTCTCAAAATTAGCTGGGGACGGGTGTTCACAGATCTTTTCCTCATCTAAGATTTGGCTCCAGATGAAGGTGAAATATTTTACATTCTGGGCCAATTAATAAGTTTCTTGGCCCTGAACACTCTGTGCTGTTTGCGAGGACACTGCAAGCTGCCTTATTTTTATTAACAGAGCAGTTGAAAAACACAAATGTTTCCCCTGGACTGGCAGAGGAAACTGAGGCTCAATGAGGTCGTGAGTTCCTGAAGCCCTCCCAGCAAATCTAGGTTGCGAAGTGATCATGACGGAAATATAAGGGTCAAGTATTAAATATAAAACCGAGCATTAACATTCATATTAAACTTTCATTTCCAAAGTCTCCGTTCTAAAGGATGAAGATACAGGAGGGGCCTGCTGGCTGGACCGGGACAGGTGTGCTGGCTTAGCACTCCGAGTCCCTGGCCCATCCTCTTAAGCCTGTCTGCCTCTGACAGAGCCTTCATCTAGCTGTCATAAGTCCTCTTGGCAATGAGGCCGGACGATCAATAATTGCAATCACTTACCCTCTTTGAGCGTTGATTTCCTCACTAGAAAGCCAGACGTCCTCCTGGCAGGTGGTGAGAATCGGATGGTGGCATGTGGGTGGAAGTCACAGCCCAGAAATGGTACTGCTGACCTCGTGGTGGTGCACAGGATGGAGTGACCAACAGCCACACACCTTGGCTGTCATCTATCAGTGTTGGCAGAGTAAAATCCAATACAACAGTCCTGCCCTGTTGTCAGTAGTGGACTGGTTTCATCTCAAGTGCCACATTTTAGCAGTTGTTGGGAGCTGTCCAGAGGACTGCATTTATGAGGATTATGACACTACCCAGGCTCAACCACACAGTCTGGATTGATTAGCTATGTCTGCTGGGGGCGTGGGAATGGGAGGCCTCCAGATGGATTAGCTATGTCTGCTGGGGGCATGGGAATGGGAGGCCTCCAGATGGATTAGCTATGTCTGCTGGGGGCGTGGGAATGGGAGGCCTCCAGATGGATTAGCTATGTCTGCTGGGGGCGTGGAACTAGAAGACCTCTATTTATGCCACATATTTGCCATGGGGGACTATATAAATGCAGAGAATTTTAATAGGCAGAAACAGGAAGTCATTTTGACTTGTTAAGGAGATGAAGCTCTGGGTGGGCCTGACATGGACCACAATACATTTTCTTCATTTGTCCTGACTTTGCTATGGGTGAGAGACAGTTCCACCTTACAACCTTGGAACGGGAAGGCCTTGAGTTCCAAGGGACTATGGTATGTGCTTAAAATCTGTCACAAGCCATTGAAAATCGGTAGCTTTTGCTGTAGCCATCGGTCTCCCCAATATTTTACCCTCCTTTTGAGGGCCAGGATTCTGGGGCTGCTGTGAAAAATGGAGGATTGGGTTTATTTCTGGACCCATCCAGCCAATCTGCCGGAATGACTTGCTTCGCCTCCCATAAGGTACCTTCCTGATTCATTATATTGATCTGTGTCTACTTAGGTTCCACGTCTGTGGCCCGGGGGACCCAGGAGACTCCTTAGGCCCTACCCCGCATTCCTAGACGCCGATTGGTGTGAAAGATCACAGATGTGAAAACCCCCATGAGAAACTGTGACTCACATGTTGGCTCTTGAGTGCGAAAAGCATGTGACCGCGGAGCACACACATGGCTCTGATGTGTGGGTCCATTCCAAGTGCAAAATTTATCACGTCTGATTTTCCCCTTTCCTCTCATTGGCCATTCTGTTTTTATGTTTCTGTTTTTGTTTTTTCTTCAAAGGTTCAGTCATTTGGGGAAAGGATTGTGCTTTTCATTCTAAACGTCGTGATTTTTGGAAGATTAGAGAGAAAACTGGATGAGGATGACATGTTTTTTTTACCTCACTCTGTGAAGGAGCAGGCTAAAATTCTGTGGCGAGATGGGGCAGCAGTTGGATTTTACACAACCAAAAGGAAAGGTAAGGGGCCCAGGACGATGCAGGGCCACTGTCACCCGGCTCTGGGGCTGCTCGCTAGATGGCTTCCTGCCTTAGCAGAAGTGCTATGTGGAAAGAAGCTTCTGGCACAGGAAGTGTCACTAATCCAGCTGTCGTGCAAATAAACCCCAGGCATGGAGTCCACGTTCACTACATTTCTCGTTTCGCGGGCAAACAGGGCGAGGAGCATGGGCCTTTGGTTCCAGGCAGCGCCACGTCCCCCATAAAATACTCGTCGCAGTTAATGGTGTAAAATGATTTTGCAAGCACAGTGCTGTGCATTTCCTTTCTTCAATGTTACCAATTAGCCGTCAGGAAAAATGCCATCGCTGATAGCTGACATGCAGTGCAGAGGCAACCCTGGGTGCCAAGATTTATAGACGTTGTCTCAGATGGGAAAGGGGTGGACCAGATAACAAGGTGAGGCTAAAAGGCTGGGGCTTCGCTTTCGGGACTGTGATGAGACATGAGTGTGCAACTAGTACCATTTGGCCGAAGGGATTGGTCTCTGCTTTAAAGTTGCTTTCTTAATAGTTTCTGTTTACTTAAAAATTTTTTTTTCGATGATAGTTGATGTACAACATTACATTAGTTTCAGGTGTCCAACATAGTGATTAGACAGTTATGTGCCTTAGGAAGCAATTACCGCCTCCAACAGTTTCTTTAATTTTTAAAGGCTGTCACCACCTCTGGTCCCAGCCGCATCATTTGCTGCTTACATGTTTCTGTATGTTAGCAAAAACAGACTTTCCCGGGCAACCACCGTGGGTGGGTAGGCTACTCCCTGACATACGAGTTTTCCTCAGGGGTGAGGAGGCTGAGTCTGATTTCGACGTTGTGTAAACATTCACCTGTCCAGGATGGAGTACATCTGCTGGCCTCGCTTCTTTTTCTGTCAGTGTGAGAGACCGTTTCCCATGCAAACAACTTGCTTTAGTTAATTATTTGTCAAGGTCATGGAGGCATTAGTGCCTGCGCTTTGCAGCTCCTTTGGTTGCGATGGCCACCTGCCCTCTGATGTCATGGACCCTTTCACTTTTTCGAGTGGCCGTGTTCTTTAGTCGTTCATTTCAGGTAGACCAGCATACCTGGAGCGTAGTTAAAATTGCAGGAACCCTTTTTAAGTCCTCTTTCCTGGAGTGCTTATTTGTTCGAAATTGCCTACCAAATGGTGGGGCTGAAATCCGTAGCAACTCATTGGTGCCCTACACGTCCCACGAAAAGTAACAGAAACTGGTGACAGATCCCCACTTGCTGGGTGAGAACCACAGCTTTGGGGCAGAAGGAGCTGGACCTCCCCTGGTCCTGCTGTTGCTCCTGGTGGCCATCCTAGCCCGGGCTTTATTCCGGGGTCTGAGGCACAGGTTGCCTGTGGCTGCCTCATTCTTCCCAGGGCAGACCCAGAGCCTTGGGGGTGGGGTGGGGGGGAAGGGACCCCAAATGCCGACAAATGCTGTGGAAAGTTCTCAGCAGCTGCTTCTGGGTCACATTGTTTTCATCTGTGAACTGATTTTTAAGTAGCAGTGGACTCTTAGTTACTTTAAAATTTAGTGTCCAACCTTTAGAAAATTAAAGAAAGAAAGAAAACAGTCTTTGGTTTTACATTGCCAACTTAGCAAATCTTTACTGCCTCTTTCTGGAATAGCTTATTTTTTGGAGAGACAAAATAAAGATTTCCATGGAATAATTATATATGTGTTGCCACCAGTGACATATGAGGATTCCAGTTGCTCCAATCCTTGTCCATACTGGGTATTGTTAGTGTTTTTTATTGTAGCCATTCTGTGAGGTAGGACGTGATACCTAATTTTGGTTTCAATTTGCATTTCCTTAATGACAAATGATAATTGATCATGGTTTCATGTGGTTTTCATTTTTTTAAATTTATTTTTCAGTTGTAGTTGACATACAATATTATATTAGCTTCAGGTGTACAATGAAGCGATTACACATGCTATACTTTGCAAAGTGATTACTTTAAAAGTCTAGTACCATCTGTTTATGTGCTTTCATGATGGTCATATAGCTTCTTTGGTAAAGTGTTCAAATATTTTCCCCATTTTTTATCGGGTGGCTTGTATTCTTATTATTGAGCTTTGAGTGTTCTTTATTTGTTGTAGATATCAGTTCTTTATCACGTATATATTTTGAAAACGTTTTCACTTTGTTGGGGTTAATAAAGTTATTGTGCATGTTTTTTTTTTTAAATTTCTCTTGGATGGGTTCCTAGGAGTAGAATTGCTGGGTCATTTGGTAAGCACATGTTTAACTTTTTAAGAAACTGCCTAATTATTTGACCAAGTGGCTGTACCATTATATATTGCCATCAGCGATATCTGAGAGTTCCAGCTTCCCCACATCCTGTCAACACTTACTGCTTGTCTTTGTGATTATAGCCGTTTTCGTGGGTCAAAAGTTGCATTTCATTGTGGTTTTAATTTGTATTTTCCTAATGACAAATGATATTGACTATCTTTTCTTTGATTATTAACCATTTGCATGTCTTCTTTGAAAAACTGTCTATTTAGTTCATATGTCCATTTTAAATTGCTTTCATTTTATTGAATCATGAGAATTGTTTGTTTCCATTTTATTGAATCATAAGAGTTCTTTATATATTCTGGATATAAGTCCTTTGTCAGAATTGTGATTTCTTAAATTTCTCATTTCTTAGTGGTGTCTTTTGAAGTACAAAAGTTTTTAATTTTGACGAAGTCAGATTTGTCAATTGCTGTGCTTTTGGTGTTGAAGCTAACCCAAGGCTGTGAGGACTTTCTTCTCTGTTCTAAAAACTTTGTAGTTTTTAACTCTTATGTTTATGTCTACATCCATCTTGAATTAATTTTTGTATATGATGTGAGGTAAGGGTCCAACTTCATTTAAAAATATCTAATACATTAAAAACATTAATGGATTTTGTTTTTTAGAGCAATTTTAGGTTACAGAACTCCTGAGCAGAAAGTGCAGCGAGTTACCCCCTACACACGCGTGCATACTTGCACGCATGCACACACACATGCACACGTGCACACTCATGCACACGCATGATGCTACGAAACCAGGCTCCCTTTGCAGAAACAGTGACTGTGCTGGTGTTGGCACTGGTTGCAGTAAAGTTAAGTTCAGGGTGGAAAAGTGGGAAGGGTCCCACTGTCACCTCTTTGCTCTGCTTAGCAAAGCCATTGACGTTTTATGGGAGACAGGACTTAGTCTATTTGGGGTAAATGCACTTTGCCGTATTTGGACACAGTGAGCCCTTGTTAGAGTTACTGAAACAAGTCCATGCCCTAGGGAAGTGTCGGGTGGGTCTCCCAGCGCACATCCCTGGGTCCAGGGAGAACTGTGGTGTCACCCAGATGCTCTTCATTGGCCCCGAGGGTGTCCATGAACTGTGCACAGTGAGGGCGGAACCTCAGGAGTCCGGGTGCACAGACAGCTATGATCAGTCCTTAGGTTCACTGTTCATTTTAGTGTGGTCATCTGGTGGCTGCATTCTTAGCAGGTAATAACATGTGGGCCGGAGAACTGGCAGTTTGGAGGGGCCTGCTGTTTGTCTTGGGTTATTTAGTCTGTGAAGCTAGGGCTGCTTCCAGGTGGCCACAGGGACCTGGCCATGCGAGGGTCGCACGGGGTCCTGGCAGGCCAGTGCAAGCCCTGAGGACCATGCATGTCTCTGGCTCTCCCCTGCAGGTAGCCTGTGTGGCGATGGCACAGGAGTATGCTACCTGCTGCCTGTCTTGGACACCGTGTTTGTCAGGAGGACACACCGTCGCCAAGGCCTGGGCGCGGCCATGCTCAGGGACTTCTGTGACACGTTCCGAGAGGAGGAGGCCCTGGGGGTCAGTTCGCCGATGTCTCCTGCCATGGAGCAAGGTAACCCAACCTCGTGTCAGGTACAGGTGTTCAGGTAATGGTGACGGAGGACACGTGCACTCCGGGTGATTCTGAGGAGGGCAGGCCCGCGGAGCCCTCAGCACTGTGACACACAGGGGGTTTCCTCTCTTTTCCAAGAGAGCGCTTGCTTCAGCACAAGTCGCAGGGCCAAACCGCCCCCAGCCTGGGAAACAACGGTTTAGAAGGAATAAAATCAAACAAATGAACACCCTTTCAGAGGGAGATCCCGCTTCCCAGCCCTGTGCAAGTGAACTGAAAAAATCCGAGCCCAAGTGGACCCGCGCAGTTCAAACCCGCGCTGTTCCAGGGTCCACTGTGTCCACGGAGAAGGGATTGGCCTACACCGTGACACTGAGACGTCCCAAGTTCTGCAGTCGGAAAGCTGGGACCCAGGGCTCCCGGTCCACATGCCAGCAGGCTCAGCCCCCAGGAGAGCCTGTATTCAGTTCAGTGCGGAAGGCGGGAAAAGAGCGGAGTGCCAGCTCACGCAGCCCTGCGGGAGGGGCCTGCTCTTCCTTGGGGGAGGGGCGCCTCCGTGGCCTAGCTGCGGGCCTTCACCTGATTGGGCGAGGCCCACCTTCATCGGGGCGGGCCATCTGCTTCACGCAGTCTACCGGCTCCAATATCAGTCTCATTCAGAAGCGCCGTCGCAGACACCCCCCCCCCTCCGCCCCCTGAACATAAATAAATGACCTCAACCCCCTGCCCCGTTCCAGAAGGGAAACCTTTGTATATATTTGCCTGAGGATGTTCAAAAAGTTCTGATGCTAAACGGTACCCTCCAGGTCAGCAAGGGTGGAGCTTGTGGTGAGTGTCTCCCCAGAACCCCCTCTTCCCCATGAAGCGCACCCACCCCCTGGGGCTCTGCGTCACTTCTGATCACTCACACATCCTTGGACCCTGTTGTGGGGAGAGGAGTAGATAGAGGAGAAAAGGTAGATGGTCTTCCACCAGTGGGTCTAGGCCTTTCGGTGCATTTGAACTCTTTGTCTGTAATTCAGCTCTGAAGGTCCTTGAATGCTTTCAAGGATTCTGTACTGTGTAGCTCACTTTGAGGTGCTGGGAGTTCTGGAAACCAGGCAGCCCGTGTCCTGTCTGTCCCTCGCCTCACTCTTGCTCTAATTCTGAGAACTTTGTTTGAGTGTGACAGCCCCCTAGAGAGGTCACCTCTGGTTCACCCAGGGGAGTAGCAGGCCTCCAAGAGTGGGGGCCCCTGAGGGCCCGAGTGGACCCCATACCTGGATCTGTACACCTGAAGGCTGACCGAGCCACGAGTCGGTGTGTCCTTACACCCCAGGGACAGCTGCTGGTACGTGTGGCGCGAGTGTGGCATGGTGTCCACATGTGTGTGACAGGCAGGCCCCTCGCAGTGCTGGGGAGCTGGGGTGGGAGGTACAGCGGGTGGCTGCAGGTGGGGGGCCAGCTCTCGGTATTGTCACATTCTGGTGCAAAATTCCAAGGCGTTCAAGAATTCTAAATTTGAACCTGGCTTTCCCTGTTGTTCTGAAGTTATATTTGTCGAGATAGAAGAGCAGAACATTCTATCCAGCACTCTGCTAGCTTGGCTTACACCTTTTGAATACTTAGCATCATGCTCTGTAAGTTTCCATCTGTGCTGTTACCCGGGCCCGAGAATGTTAGGAGACACCCTGATGGCATCCCCACGGGCACCTACAGTGCCAGGAGCAGTGTCCCATTGGCTGGACTCGGGGTACTTGTAACCTGGGTGTAAAACTCCATGGGCCTTGAAGGGACTCTGGAATCGAGGTGTCTGCAGAGGATGAGCTACAAGTAGCTGGAAGATTCTGTGGGAGAGGAGGGCTCAGGAGGCTTGGGGAGGAGGAAGGATGGTGCTTGAGGCAAGGTGATGTTATGGGGTGAATTGGGTACCCCCCCAGTTGTTATGTTGAAGCCCTAGCCCCAGTGTAACTGTATGGGGAGATGGGGACTTTAAAAGTCATTGAGGGGCAATGAGATCATAAGGGTGGGGCCCTGACCCAATAGGACGGGTAAAAAGAGGTCCTTATAGGAAGGGATGATTAGGACCTAAATGGGTTCAGAGGACACAGGGAGAAGGTGGCCGTCTGCAAGCCAAGGAGAGGGGCCTCAGGGGAAAGCAAACCTGCCAACACCTCCATCTGAGGGAAGACAAATGGCCGCTGTTTAAGCCCCCAGCCATGGGAGCTGACAAAGATGAACGGGTGACAGGGAGCACAGGATGACGGGCAGGTGAGGATGCTGAAAACGTGTCTTTTCTGTCCCGTGGAGGTGGGCTGTGCAGGGCTGAGAGAGACCGGAAGTGGCAGGCCGGAAGTGGCCGGGTCTGGGGACACAGGACGGCGGGCCATTGTGCGTGGGGGCAGGCAGGCGGCGGGACTCACGCCGTGCTCCTTCCGCAGTCTGTAGGAAGTTCCTGCTGACCCATCCGGAGGAGCGGGGGCGCCTGTGGGAGGTGGAGCCCCCAGGAGCCTGGGGCCAGCGAAGCAGCATCTGGCTGAAGGTTCAGCTTCAGCGGTCAAGACTTCCAGAGCGTGAGTCGGGGTAAAAGATGTACACTTCGGCCTCGTGGTGTCTGGTGGCCGTGGCCGAAGCCCAGGTTCCCCCCTGCGGCTCTAGTCGGGCCGTGCAGGTGCTAGAATTGGTGTTGTCGTGGGAACAAAGAGGGGATGGCACCCGGGTGGTGGCGTCTTGTCCTCCATCCACTCCCCTCCCAGAGTGAACCACAGCGTCTAAAGCCCGTGCCCAAGAGCTCCCCCGGCTTAGCTGGATCCGAAGCTCCCTGCGACCGAGGGGCCGCGTTACAGTTAGAACGCAGCACTGAAACAGAAAGGCTGCATTTTCCTGTCCGGCAGGAAACATTACATCAGGTTGGCAATGTGTGCACCGCGATGAAAATTCTAGACACGCAGGGCTAACTGTGAAGGGCTAGCCTCGTCCCGTTCTGCCGGGGAGAATCCGAGTGATTGACAGCATCGCACACCGCGGATGGCACGGGGTGGGGCTGGCTGGGGGCGGGGCCTCATGGGCGAGGGGCGGGGCCTCCAGGCTGCAGCCGAGGTGGGTGCCTGGAGGCTCAGGAGGTTCCAACAATTGAAATTCACTGGACCGAGTGAAAGCACTGGCTTTTCTTCCCTCCTGGCACTGGTGCGGCTGTCAGCGTCAAATGCCATCTGCGAGGCTGCAGGTAGCTCATTAGGAGGCGATGGGCAGGCCCAGGTGCCTGGCTTTGTCTCCACGTGGATAGTGACAGGGAGAGTGCCCTGGAGTTTATTGATGATAATAGTGATTGTTTGGGCTTTCATGGTGCCTTTCAACTAGAAGGCTTAATGGATCTTTACAGATATTTATGGGGTGACCTGGCACCCAGGAAGGAGACCATGGCCCGGCTCTGACTGTGATCCTAATGAGCCGGTGAAGTGACTTGCCCTGTGGCATGGAGAGTTAGACATGAAGGGAAGCCAGCCCGGACCTCCGTGCACGGAGCTGCCCCCCGCTTTCGGCCTTATCGATGAGTTTCACAAATGAGCCCGCAGCCCCTGGGTGCGGCCTTTGTGTCTGGGGGTGGGGGCTGCAGTTCCTGGGCTGGGAAGGGAAAAGTAATAACGGCTTCATGTGGGAATGTGGAAACGATGTGGAGATCGCATAGGCAGGAGGGGCTGAGCAGAGGGGCCGTTCTCGCATAATTGGCGAGGTGGCTTTCTCTCAGGAGACTGGCACTGGGGTTATTTCAGGAGCTGGGAGTTGGTGTGTTCTGGTCAGAGAAAGCCGCACTGCACGTCAGGTGCCAGAGCTGTCATTTTAACTCACTCTGAGATTCACCGAGTCTCTCTTTAAAACAGCAAATGAGGGGACTTTCACAGAGAACATTCCCGAAGCATGCATGAATCCCTTGAAGGAAGAAGGCTCATCATTATAATTAGGACACAATGAGATTACTAAAACTCTATAATTAAAAAAAAAATTGTTTTTTTTTAAAGTTATGGTCATTTCACTCCTTGTTTAAATCATGGCTGGGTCTCTGCCTCACCTACATCTTCTGTCTCCCCAGGGCCCGCCGTCAGGATTTAATTCACTCAGGAAGGTTTTCAGCCAGGGAGCCTTATCTTGTGACAGTTTTGTCAGTGAGTGCTGCTCTTTCAGGGTGTTTTGTTTTGTTTTGTTTCAAATTGATAAGTGAGGGCTATAGATGCCATCACAGATTAGCCCAGATGCTCTGGATTACCTTAGTTTCCGGTGTCTGTTTCTGTCTTCATGGAAATCAGCAAGTGTTGTTAGCCCAATAGATTTTTCCCACAGCTCACCAATCAGTGCAGATTCTGGAATGTTCCCTTCCCTGGACATCTCACAAGGCCCCTTAATTTTAGTTTCCAATTGGTTGGTTATTCTTCGAATTGCTTTCTTGAATTGTTCTGGTTTTCAGGTTCTGTCTTTTGCCCCTCTAGTTCTGAGTGTCATTTTGGAGGTTTTCTGCAATTTTACAGGCTGTAGAAGGAGATCTGTGTGCCAGAAAGCTGTGGAGCTGACCACTTTCTGTATTCCAAGTGAGGCGTGGGCATTGTACAGTGTTCCAAAGGGAAGTGAACTGGTGCTCCTTTCAGATATCTTAAAATCCATCTCTGAAGCAGTGACCTTTGTGGACTGGGTCTTTTAAAGTTTGCACGATCCTGCTTGATAACATCTGTGCCTTATAATGGCCCTGAACAGATTTACAGGGTTATTCAAATCTTTGGAGAGAAGGAGTTCGTGGGAGATTCTTTTCTTCCTTCGCTTAGTTAGTATGAAGCCTTTGAAACTTGACCAGTAGGATCAGAATTCTATCTGACGTGACTTCCCATCAGCCTGCTCATGCCTTAAGCTTCTGAAACCGACTGTGTCCACAGTCTAATGTTCTTTTACAAAAATGTTGCTGAAAGCAGAAAATAACTGTACACAGCATTAAAAATCAAGTTTTCATTCTTTAGGTTATACTTTTGCTTTCTTTGCAGGTGAGTTCGTAATAGATTCAATTATCACCCACAGGGGAAAATTTTTTTTCCCTATTTACATTGAATTTTTAAAGTTGGAGTGTATATGGAGATGTGAACTATTTGAGGTGGGGCCATTTTTCTTAAACTGCAGCTCTATTCTTGTTCTGGCGAGTCAGACATTATATATACAGCGGCGGTAGCGGTCTTGTGGCGGTGAGCTGTGCGGGAAATGCTGAGACCAGAACCACCATACGGGGTGGATTTTCTGGCCAATGCTGCTCTTGGAAAGGTCCTTTGGCTCCCTCCAGTGGCCGTTGTAGCTTACTGCGTCCTGGATGGTAACGTGAGTGTTTTTACCTTAGACCTGACCTACCTGTGCGGTTGCTTCTCCCAGTCTTAGACTTGTCCGTCCAAAGTAGTGCATTTATTTCAAAAAACTTATTAAACTTTCATTGATTAGGAAGAAAATTCAAGTGAGCTTTTCACAGCTGCGAGCATGCTTTTGTCCACAACACATAAAAACAGTTTCATACATAAGGAACAGTAGAAAATTGATAATTGATGATGTACTTAAATTCTCCATTCAGTTAGTCAGTCATTCACGCACTCATTTATTCTATCATTAATTTACTCATTTATTCATTCGCACATTTATATATTCACTCACTCATTCAATTGATTACCTGGAGCATCTTCCGACCCCAGGCCTGGTCTGAGGAGGTGGGGATACTCCTGTGAGCTTACATTTTTGTGCAGAAGATTACATGGGTGGTGACCACTGTGTGACATAAAAACTCTAAGACAGAACAAAAACGTGCTGGTATTTTTAAATGCTTATGATTAAACTTCACCAAACCCATTTTTTCTAATTTATAAATAAACTTTAAAATTTCTTTATATAGGTAACAACTAAACAATACATTTATTCATTTACACATTTTATGAAAAATGTGTTTCATTGGTATTTTCAACTCCAAGAGAAAAGCGCATGCTCTTTTCCTAAGGGTCCGACCTCCCCCCTCCCAGACTCCCCCACAAGAACGTCATCCCATTCTAAGTTGGGACTGATCGGGTGGGAGGGGGAGGGAGGCTGCTTTCAGGGGTGAGTATGGGTCTCTTGTGAGTAAAAAGGGGAGGGCTAGGAGTGGACCTGGGGACCGGCTCCATTTAACACCCAAATAATTGGAAGCAAAGATAAAAATTCCTGCTCACAAATGCTTGAGTAGAAGTACTCCCAACACCTGGCAGATATCCCTGTCCGCCAGAGGGCGCTGTACAGGTGTCAAGGCTAAGGTCCCTGGGATGGAATTGGGTCACGTGATCAGTGCTTTTGGAAGCATCCCCCAATGTATTATTAATCTTTGGATTGCCCACACCTGGGGGGCGGGCCACCCCCGTGTGCTTATCCTGCTCTCTTGCTTGGGAGGGCAGCTCACCCAGGAGATTCCCAGGAGGACGTGAGCAGCCCCGCGCCGACTTCCCAAGATGGTGGACCCAGAGAGTCCAATCACGGAGAAGGCGACCAGGTACAGTGATGAAGGTGTCCTTCTCAGAGTAGGTCTTGTTTCCTTAGTCATTGCATTGCAAAGGCCTTTTCCTGAACTGGGGGCTGGGCTGTAGATTGGTTTTCTTCTCTGAGCTAGCCGGCTCTCACGAAGCCATGGGGATCAGCTGTAACTTTGCACTGTTAAAGAAAGGTGGGAAAATTTGAATTTCAAATTCTGCCACGCACCGGCGTCTGTTAAGCAGGACAACAGAGCAGACAAATCGGTCTTTCTTTCCTTGCCTGTCCCTCCAGCCCAGACACCAGGAAGGGGCGCCAGGCATCCATTACAGTCTCACCGAGTGGTGGGACTCCAGAACCATGGGCATGGCTGGTTCCTGACTGTTTCTTAGTGTTGTCCTTTGGCGTATTGTACGATTCTGAAGCGCTGTGATTCCATGAGCATTCTCCTTGTCCGCACAAGGTCACAGGGACAATATCACACTGCCTGGCACAGAAGGGTCTTTGCCCTTGAATCTGTAAAGACTTAATAATTTTAATGTCCCAAACTTGCAAATGTACTTAGAGGGGGAATACTGCTTATTTAGGAAACTAGGTGGTTCTGCAATACAAACGTGAACATCACAGGCATAAAGTGTCCCAGTGAGCTTTGGCTCATTCTGAAAGAGTGGCCTGGAGGGTGGCATTAGTTCTAGCCAGCTGGCAGAGGAGGACTCGCTTTGTCCTTGGTGCCCAATGGAAAGACGGGCAACTTCACCCCTCCCAGGCCACTACCAGAGAGCGGGGTACCCGGCCTCTTCCCTGATCCCTGACTTTCCCTCTAAGCCCCGAAGGCCATTAGAGGAAGCAGGGGGCATCCCTGCGGTGTAATGCCCGCGGGTGTGTTTGGGGGGAGTCTGCACATTCAGGCGTTGGAGCCCCGGCGGGTAGACAGGCGCGTCCTGTCTTGGCTTCCCGGACGTGCTGGGCAGGGCCCCCCTTGTGCACCCATCGGTAGGCTGGGTGTCAGGTGTCGGAAGCCCGCCCTCCCCTCCCGAATGTGGAAGGCCACGCGGAGCAAGGTCACCCGCAGGCCCCTTAGGGAAACGCGCTCATTGGCACGCTTTGTCTCGCTTTGTCCCTTCTCTTATGATTGCAGGGCAGCATCGGCAGACCAGGACCGGAAACGGCGAAGGATGGCGGAGAGTGTGGCGTGGCCGAAGCCCGCGGGGCCCAGCGGGGTGGGAAGGAAGCCTAGAGGACGGCGCTGGCTGCCGGGCTGGCCGGGGCGTGCTGGCAGGGGTGCACGGCCCGGTTCCCAACTCCCCCAAGCCCGTGCGGGGCCCCGGGGGCGGGGGTTTGAGAGCTGCTGTCCATCCCTGCTTGTGTGACCTCTGGCCCTGCCGTCTTCCTTTGTCATCTTTGAGGGGGAAATGGCCTCCAGACCCTCGTCCCTCTGGCTTGTGTGGGCTCAGGACATAGAAAGCCTGGGAAAGTGCTTCCTGATGCCCCACTTGCGATGTGGGTGCATTTCTCAGGTCAGTGTCCAGAAGCTCATCCGTCACACCTCGTGTGCTCTCTGTGAGTCAGGATGAACTCGTACAGACTGCGGTGGAGCTCAGGAACGTGCCTTTTTCTTTCGCACCAGGAAGCTCAGAGGGCCCCCAGGCTTCCGGTCCGCACAGGGAAGGCCTTTGCCCCGCCGCCCGACTGTATCCCTGAGGGGCCTCTAGGGAGGCTCATCCCTTTCCAGAACTCCCTGAGGGGGTGGGGGAGTGGGGCTGCCTAGTATACACAGTAGGCCTCCTGTTCACGTCGGGCGTGGTATACAGGAGGTGCTCAGAGGTCATCAGCTGTCACCTGCTTCGGAGAAGCCACCAAGGAAATGTGGGCTCGTGGCCTTTGTGATGTATTGGTGCCTTGAGTGGAACTGTGTGTGGTGTTAAAGATGACTGTGAAGACAGCAGCCTGACCCCAATGTGACACGCACCTCCCCTTTCTGGAATACCCTACACAGCCCTGCTTGGGGCACGCGCTTGGCCACTGCCGGGGGCTCAGAGCTGTTAGATATTCACCCATGTATCCGTCCATCCGTCCATCCATCTATCCACCTACCTGTCTTCCCACCGTCCATCCATCATGCATGCATCCACCCATCCGTCATTTATCCATCCACCCACCTGCCCACCCATCTATCATCCATCCATCCATCCACCATCCATCCATCCATCCATTCCATTCACCTGCCCATCCATTCACCCATCCGTCCTTCCTCCCTCCCTCCCTCCCTCCCATCCATCCATCCATCCTACCCGTCTGTGCATTCATCCCTCTGTCTGCATGTATCTGTCTGTCCTGTCGTACAGCATACATTCAGGACAGTTGCTCAGGCCCAAGCTCTGCTGGGCACTGGGGATGTATAGAGAGACAGCTGTGGTTCTTGGACTCCAGGAAACTACTCTCCCAATCAAACATCTGGGGAGCTGGCGTTTCTGTCTTTTTCAGCATCACATAAGACAAAATCAGAAAGAGTAATTTCTTTTCCTCTTTCAGAAAAATGCCATAAATATCCACAGCGACTCTACTGGTGTCTTTTAACTCCTATGGACTGGATTCCGTTTAATGGAATTGGCTTGTCTTATCGAGCCCTCCTTCCCACCAAACAGATGTCACCTTCAGGCTTTCACAAAGGTGACCTCTCCCGCAGTGGCCCTTGACAATGTGCAGATGGCTGCAGGGTTTGTGAACTTGCATTGTGTTAATTGCCCACCACTCGTGGCATCCACTCCGCGATGGGTGGCCCGTGGGTACAGTGCAAAGCAGGCACTGAGCAGATGGCTCCTTTGGTCTCTGTGTAACCAGGAGACGTGTCCAGAGACATTTTTGGTCATCACGGTTGGGTGAGGGGGGTTACTGGATCTAGTGGGCAGAGGCCAGAGATGCTGCTCAATTTTGTACAATGCCAGGACAGCCCCTGCAACCTCAAGAATTATCCAGCCTGAAATGTCACGCCAAGGTTGAGAAACCCTGCCCCAAATGTGCCTTTAGTTCTCAAGTCCTAGGTGTCTGCAGGTTCAGCCCATCTCAACCTTGTTCGTTTGTGGCGTCAGCAAGCTGAGAGCCGCTCCATCATGGAAACACTTTTCAACTGTTACTTATTGAGCACCTATTGTGTGCTGGCTGGGAGGCTTCCGGTAGCTCCCAGAGCGGAGTCCAACTCTGAGACTAGGGCGGGACTTGGAAGATGATGCAGTGGAGACCAGGCCTGCGCTGGGGGATGCTCCTTGGGCCTCTCGCCTGTCCTGACCACTGAGGAAGTTCTTCCTCGTTTAGCGGAGAGATCACTGTGTGACGTCCTTAGTAAGGCCCAGGGGATGCCTTGAAGAAGGCTCAGACCCGAATGGCAACATTAGAACTTGGTTCCCCTCTTAATCTACATCTTGATCCTCGCTCCGGCTGGCAGCAGCAAAAACCGTGATCTTAGAATAGACGTGCCGAGAGTGTGGAGCCCTCGCTCTGCGCCGTTTTCTGAGGGAACTACCCGCGGCGGCCACACGATGGCAGCCTTGCATAAACCAAGGCCCGCGCGTCCCGCGACCGCAGCTCTAAGCGGATGTGCCCTGCGGTGGCCGCCGCCCGTCTTCCTACGAAACCGAGGATGTCGGCTAAGAGGGCGTCTTTAATTGCAGTTGGAAACTCCGAGCTTGACACTTGACCACGGGTCAGGAGGGACCACGTTTTCCCTAGGATGAAGGATGCGGGTCACAGCGCGCATCCCCGCAGCCGCCCCGCCTGGCCGCTAGATGGCGCTGTTGCCCTTTCCTGCGGGCTCCCGGGCGGGCGGGGCGGGGGTGTTGAGCCGGTGCCCACAGCCGTTTCTCAGGTCCCACCAGAGTCCCCAAGAGAAATAAACGTGCTCTTGTCAGCCGAAGCCCAGTTCGCTGAGATGTCTAGGAAATGAGATTTGGCCAGGAGGCTTGGACCCGAGGGAAGTCCTTTAGGATTTTACAAGTCTCCCGCCCCACGCACTGCGTGCCTCCCCTCCCCCCCCACCCCTGCCCCTTAGGGCGGCGGAGTTCTGGTCACAGGCCCCAATGTGAGTCCGGCGGAGGGGCGCTCACGACAGTGGCGGCGGGCAATTTTCTTCTCTGGGGAACCTCTAATCTGATCGCATGCGCCTTGTTCGTGCGTGCGGGGATTAAAGGGGCACCCACGAGCGAAGGCCCGGCGGCCTGCAGAAGGATCCCATACATAGAGAGCACCGTGCAGGGTTTGAGGACGTGAGGCCTGGGAGTGAGTGGGTTTGTGGGAACAGGAGGGCCAGGCTGGGACTGGGGTTTGGGCCCCTGGACTTGGGGTCAGAGCTCAGGACAGCCACAGCGCCTGGGCATTTGCTAGACACCCACTGCACACGAGGCTCCACGGAGCGCGGGGTGGCAGAGGGGCCACATGCAGCCCGCACCTGGGGCCCAGGCGGTCTCCCAGGAGGACGAGTCTACAATAGTAATCCACCCAACAGCAGCAGTGACGATAAAACACCTACTGTGTGCCCGGCACGAACTCCTGTGAGATGCAGGCACAGAGAGGCACCACGAGGAAGGGTGGATTCACCACCAAGCTCTTATCTCAGCCTCCTGGCCATGAAGGTGGCAGCCCCGAGGGCCTCTAGGACTGGGCCCCGGAAGCTTTGGCGTGCCCACTGAGGGGGCTGCCCGTGTTGGGGCCTGCGGGGGTTCAGCTTTCCTCCCTTGAATTAGGGCCGAAGAAGGGGCAGCAAGTCCTAGTTTGTGTCTCCTTGCTCCCCTGGAGGGGTCGCCCTGAGGCTGCCTCAGGAGCTTTGACTCCACCCAGGGGGTTTAAGAGAAAGGCCATCACAGGCATTGGCGAGGGCCGGCTTCCTGGAGGAGGTGAGAGCAGTAATAGATTTATTTTATTATTATTATTATTATTATTATTATTATTATTATTATTATTATTATTTTGGGTGGTTCCCTGGCTGGGAATCGAACCCAGGCCGCGGCGTTGAGAGCACTGAAGCCTAGCCACTGCACCACCAGGGAGCCCCCCAGTAATAGTTTTAGAGGTTTTTGTCCACTGTTTGTCTTTAAGAATCGCTCACTGTTTGCGCTGCAACCCAACATCCTGTCCCACTAAATCCAAACCCTGAAGGTCAATGCCATTATCACCAGCCATGATCCTTCTGTTTCCGAAGGTCACAGCATCAGTGGCTTCTACGCTTCTGTGTTTTGTTTTTCCCTGCAAGGTCGTGGCCCGCTTCCTGTCCTCCTGCCCCCCACTTTAGAGCATTCCTTCCGCCATCTTTTACTGAGGTTCGGCGCCCCTTGTAAACAATGACTGTATCGGATCCTCGCTCTTTGGGACCATACGTAGCTTTTCACAAAGTTTGGCCTGTCACTTGTTCTTAGTGGCTTGGGATAGGTTGCAGAAGTACCCGGCAGGAGAAAGGGACAGAACCCTGTGGCCCTGCGCCCCTCGGAGGCTGCGGTAATTTGAGCGGAGACGGCTTTCCGGCTCTGGGGAAAACTGTCATTCTCGCGTAGGAAAGCGTGAACCAGAGTTGCATGTTCACTTCTTGTTTTTAAAGCCTCCACAGGCCAAGTCACATATCTGGGTCAGGGGGTCTATTGATTACCTGTCAGGGCCTGAGGTGTGGGTAATCAATAACCCCAGCCTACAGGAAAGGTGGCCTTGGGAGCAGAAATCCCATCGCACGGGCCCTCCTTCCTTCTGGTCTGTCAGTTTGGCTTCGCGGGAAAGCGAAACTCTAAACTAGAGCGCCCCCAACCCTATGGTGTCCCCACAGCCAAGGCTCTGGAAACCTCCCTGCAAATGAACCCAAGGGAGTTTGTTCGCTTGGTCCCAGCCCTCAGGTGGCCGTGGGGCCCACGGGAGGTGAGGAAGACACACATTGCAACAGGAGGACCCCCGGGGCAGGGAGGCCCAGGGCGGCTGTGTCAGCGGGTCCCTGGGACGTAACCTTGACCTCTGACTAATGTTTAATCAGGTGCTGAGAGCCAAGCACTTTCAAAACTCCTGCCAGTCCCTAGGCCTGACGTGCTGCAGGCCTGGCGGCTTGGCCGGTGACACTTTCCACGTGAACGACCCTCTCTGGACCGAGGTGCTGCTTCTCACCGCGTCGGCCGGGGGCTCTGGCCCGGGGTTCGCGCTGAGGGGAGCTGACGTCATCGTGGCTGCGGCGGGTTCGGGGGCACCTGCGCACAGACACGGCCCGGGGCCGTGTGACGGCGGCGTCACATTCCAGCATGTTGCGTTTGTCCGTTCTTGTCACAAGGGGCTGCGTCTGCAGCGTGGCCCACTGCCCTGGGCGCCGCGTGGCCCTCTCTGGGGGCACATGGACACTTGGGGGACATGGTACCTTTTACAAGTGTTGCCATCATCAAGTACTTAAACCCGTGACGTCACAGCCTGCAGTCCCCGTCACGTACATTTTTGTCTCATTGAATCTTTTCGCTGGACCACTAGCCACGTGGCTAATTTGGCCCGTGTGACCAAAGGGCTTGCAGACAAACAGAAGCGTGTCTCTTGTCCTCCTCGGACATTTTTGAGAGCTGGACCCCAAGACTCCCCCTGGGGACAACGGTGGGAACAAGGGGGTCTCAGCTTTTCCCGCTGTGGTGGGGGCTCCTGCACTCACCACCCAGCTTTGCCACCACGACTTCTGCCCGCCGGCTGGCGTGTCACGGCAGCGTCACATATGCCCGGCGCTGGGTGTGCCACCTCAGGCTGGTGACGTACCTCGCTAAGCCTCCATGCACTGGGACCCAGGACGGTGGCCGTGGGCAGCTGACACCACGCAGGGTCTGATAAGCAGTGAGTTCCCCACACCCAGCTTGTGGTCACACGATTAAGACAAGATATTCCCTGTTTTTTTCTGGAACTCACACATCCAGGGACATGTTGCACATTGTCACGCTGCTAGGCAGGCCTCCTGCCCTCCCTCCTCCCTGTCCCCCTGAAAGGGGGGCTTTCTCTGAGGAGCCGGCCTTCTAGAGCATTCCTGGGAGACTCTGTGAGTCATTGCGAATTCCACGATTCCGGGCACAATGAGGCCCCAGGTGACAAAATGCTCAGGCATTGCAGCAAAACGCACGACTCCAGCCTGGCTGGGGAGGGGGCCCCGGGGCCCCGCACCCCTGCCCACATCTAATCCTGGCCGGCAGTTATCGGTCCCCACTGCCCGGGCGTGCGGCGCTGTGGGCTGATTAGCCTCGCTCGCTTCATGTCTGGCCTGGAGCAGCCTCAGTGGACATGCCCATGAGCCTGGTCCCCTGCGTCTTAGACGTTTCTTGGTGGTGACAAGGCTCCATGTCAACACAGATGGGACATGTGTCCAAGGTAGCCTGACAGACGTGCAGAAAGCACCAGCAGGCCCGGCAGGGGGCGGGAGCCCCGCTGGGGTCCCGGCTAGGAAGCCGGGGCGTCCCTGTCGCTTCCCACCATGCCCCTCTCACGGGCCTCGGCCGTCACCCCCCTCGCTGCCGGCCCCTCCCCGCCTGACGGTCCCTTTCTGTGGGGCCTGGGCCCACCAGCACGGAGACAAGAACACGTGGCCAGTCAGAAACTCACTGATGAAACGCCACCCTGCAAATGCGCTCACTGTGAGCCCGTGGCACTGCCCGAGCTGTGCAATGTCGCGCTGCCCTGTGGCGGGCTAGAAGGACAGGGGGTCACCCTGCGGTTCCCGGGGCTTCCTGGGGCTCCATGGGGGTCCGGTGCCCAGGGCCCTGGGTGCCACTGGGGGCTTGGGATTGGGGCACACAGTGGAGATGAAACTGGGGGGACCTGCAGCAACTCTGGAATTGGAGCCGGGTCCGGACTGAATTGTGTCCCCACCGATTTCACGTGTCCGAGTCCTAACCCTCCTGCCCCAGAATAGGACCGTGGTGGAAGACAGGGTCCCTGACGAGGTCGTCGAGGTAAAATGAGGTCACGAGGGTGGGCCCTAATCCAATGAGCCTGGTGTCCTTGCAAGAGGAGGTGAGGACACAGACCCCCCCCCCCCCCAGGACGACCATGTGAGGGCAGACAGATAGCGGCCACCAGGGGAGAGGCCTCAGGAGGAGCTAACCCTGCCCACACCTTGACCTTGGACTTGCAGCTTCCGGTACTGCGACAGATAAACTTGTGTTGTTTGAGCCACCCGGGCCCCATCGTTCCGCGGGCCGCTTCCTCAGAACACATCTCTTTCCATTCCCGTACCTCCCACTGGTTCTGTTTCTCTGGACCCCCATCCTCAAACCTGCTCTTGTCTCCCTCCACCTCAGTGGTGTCCCATTGGAGACGCCGTGGTGGCTTCCGGGTCGCCTGCCACCCCACAGCTCTCCGGTGCCCAGGTCCTGCAGCGTGGACCCCCGATGCCTCCGCTGTGCGTCTGCTCCTCCGGCCTTGAGGACATCCTGGCTGAAGAGTTTGTGACACCGCAGAGCTGGTCTCCTGACTTCCAGTTTAACCTGTCATTCCTCTCAGAGTGATGGTCCCCACACAGACCTTACTGCACCCCAAGTCCCTGCTTAGACCACACACCGTGCTTGCTCCGGCACCCCCATATCGCCATGCAGCATGTTTTATATGATGGAGGTGCTTAATAAGTGTTGTTGACGGATTCACCGGGAAAAACGTGCTCCAGACATGCCTTCTAGAAACGTCCAATAGGCCCCATCACTCATTTTTGCAGTTTGGGTGTAAACAAGACGGCTGCGTGATGTTATTCTCTCTGTCCTCTGTCACAGACGCCTGCCCCACCTCCGACCTCGTGGCCACCTCTTTGGTTCTGGGTTCAGCCCTCGTACAGCTGGTGGGTCACCCTAATCGCCCCCAGACCTTGATTTTGGACCACTTGCCATAACGCTTGCTGTGAACAACAGAAAATCAGAGTTCGCCGGGTGGCATTTGGCTCTGGGGACACGCTTTATCAGAAGTGGCTTTATCTCCTTCGGTTGTAGCGGCTCAGGGCGGAGGAAATCGCCTTGGACGCACAGGCCGGAGCCTGCTCTGGCACAGCCTGTCGGTTTAATTCAGCCCTTAAATACCTTCAGGAGGGTCACGTGCTCCGGGCCTGCATGCTGGTCCTTTGAGTGACATTAGCTGAAGTCAAAAGGAGATCATCAGTAGCCCCAACCTGGGATACACCCCTCAAAAGGCCCCCGTTTCATAGAGCTCCTGCTCTGGGGGTGCCGAGGAAGGAATTGGAAATCGGGTAATGGCATCATATTAAAGGCAGCAAATAGATCGCTCATCCAGACTTCCATCTGTCCACAGTTTCCCCAACCTGGACAGGTGGACAGTCCACAGAAGAGGTGTTCAGATAGGCTGACCAGACGTCCTGATTTAAACAGGACAGAAAACCACAGTACCGTCACGTTTAAAACAGGGTGTCTGGTCAGCCCGTGTTCAGAGCACCTTCCCCAGGGGGCGCTGCCGTGTGTCCGTGTGTCCTGTGCTAATCGCCAGACGTGGGTGGCCATCGTCGTCTTCCGGGTCTCAGCGAGCAAACCGATGGGTCCCAGGAGGGGATTCTGGCTTCTGGGGGCTCCAGCTGTTTGCACTGTGAGGTTTGCACCCCAAAAAGCTTCTTTATTCCTCCCCGTACCTCTCACAATAGGATTGACTCTGTGGTCCCTCATGTACATGTCCCGGGGCCGGGGCGGGTGGCGGGTGGCTCTCTAGGGACTCGCAGCAGGGTCGTTCCACAACGTATGCCTCTAAACACGGAAGTCTTCATCACACCGATGAGCCAATAAAGCTTCATTATTGTGAACCTCAATACCAGGCCGAAATGGGTAAGATTTAGTGGATTAGACCTTTATATCCAACTTTCCTTATCCACGAGTCTGGAGGCAACTGAAAATAATCCTATAACATGGAACTCTTTATTAACTCAATTAAACATAAGTATTAATCAGTTCTCATGTAAACATAATCTTAAAATACACTGTGCAATTAGAATTAGGTTTACAATAATTGTCTCATTTATTTATTAGCTGTGCTTATGGAATAAATAGGGGTAAATAAAAGAGCACAACTAAAAAATAAAACAAAACACACACACACACACACACACACACACACACACACGTTCATGCTTTAAAACAGGAAGTCACCAAGTTTTAAAGCAAATTTAGAATGCTCTTCCCCTCTATGGGACCCCTCAATTTTTGGTGCTGCATATTTTAGTGGGTGTTTCAGTTGTAGAGAAATATTATCTAGTTTGTCATCCAGGTTAGGGGGACGGACTTGCGCGCTAAGGCCCTTAAAGCACGAGACCATGAAATGTCAACGTTACGAATCGACTCAGGACATCGACCGGCCACACAGGCCAACAGATGACACTCACGCAAGAGGACTTCCAGAACCACTTCCCAACGTGGCAGAAACGATGGGCTACGTGTGTTTGAGGCGAAGGGGAGTGTTTTGAGGGGGTGGTGATGCCCCTTTTCCTGTCATAGATGTGTATTTTAATTTAAACGTTCACCACACGTTTTGACCACACCTCGTACGTGGCAGAGTGTCGCCTCTTGCCCAGCCCTTCTGCTTACAAACAGGCAAGTACAGACAGTGCCTTGGAATATCGTTGCCGTCAGGCTGGATTTTTCTCCAACAGACATTTGTGCACAAGCCAGTGAACACCAATAGAAAAAATATATATATAACCTTATCACAAATTAAAAGAACCATCTTTAGAAAATAGCTGAAATGTAAGGTTAATTGGAGCCAGACATGTCACATTAATGCGACAATGCTCTGGGGAGCCCGGCCTGGTCTTTGAGTGGAGAATCAGAACGCAGCGAAAGGAAGTGGGGAACGGAATAATGGGGTTTTAGGGAATCCCCTGTCATATTAAACGGGCTTTGCAATTAATTTCTCGCCGCAATGTTATTTTCATTGGCCTATATTTTCGTTGACCTCTCACATCGTGGAAGCCACCCATGCCGGGCAAGTGGGACTCAGGGTTGACATTCTTAAAAGCCCACAAAGCTGGGTGGACTTCAGATGAGTGCGAATGGGATCGAACTACGGTGGGGCGGGTGGGTGAGGAGTCGGGGGGGCGCGCTTGGGGCGAGCTGGGGTTCGCAGACCCCTCCTGCCTCTGCTTGGTGATTTACCTCCTTCCGGCGTCCCCTTCTGTGTCACCCCGGGCCCCACCTCCGTGCAGGGCTTGGCCCTTCCAGCCCAAGGTCTTGCGTGCCTTGAGCGTGAAACACAGGCCAGCCGCCTTTCAAAACCTTCACCTTTATTTAATCTTCATAAAAGCCCTCTGAGGCGTGTTCTGTAATTACGGCCATTTTCAGATGAGGAGGAGGAGGCACAGGACTGTTAAGTGTCTGGTCACCGCGCACGCGCACACCCAACATCCGTCGCTGGGACTTGAACCCAGGTCTTCCCGAGGCCAGCGGCTGTGTTAACCGCAGTGTCGGGCTCTGCCCTCCCCAGACGGCACCAGCACTCACCTGGGGGCCCACAGGCCCCACCATCGCAGACCATTTTCTTTCCGCTTTTATTTATTCTCATTCTCGATCACGGAATATAAAATGGATTGTTTGGGCCATTGTTAGTGTGTGATTCCGCCGTGCCGAGAGTAGGCCCAGCCCGGCCTTGTCCGGCGGATAGCTGTTTGCTCTGCCACCGACAAAGGTGCGACTCAGACAGGCTGGCTGGCTCAGGGTCCTGCCCTGGGAAACAAAATAGCCAGACTCGATCCCACATTCCGAGTTCAAGTCCAGTTCTCCCTCCTGAGAGTTTCCTGTCATTTGGGTTTTTCAGGACAAGTGGGAAGGTCAGAGATGGGAGAATTCTGGCTTCCTTGCAAATTTTCGTCGCTCTATCTTCCGCACTCGTGTGTGCACACATGTATACACCCATTAACACTTACTATTTAATACAAAATGAAAATCGCTCTTTCCTACACTAATTCATTGTTTTGAAATGCTTCCATTTTTTAGAGGAAATGTGCAATTGCAAAAATCCCACCCAAACTGATGAATGAGTTTGAGTGTGTTTAGCCAACTCGGTGACTCATGATCACTAAGGAGACATGAATGGTGACGTATTTAGAAGAGCGTGTACAGCTGGCGTATTTCGGGCCTTTCGCTTTCAAGCTTTCCTACCTTCCTTCTAGAACCAGCTCAGTTGTTTGTAACTTACAGTTCAATATTCGGGTGCCTAATTGCGTGGGGCTAATCGCCCGTGTGGCATTGTCCCTGCAAAATAGAAGTCTGGTCGAGCCCTCCGAGTCACTTGGCACCCAACCCGTATTAATGTTTGAAATCGTCCCTCACACGTCAGTGCTGTAGATCCAATTTTATTCATTTTTTAAAAAATACCTGCCCTGCACTGTGTGAGTGTGAATGTCTGTCACTTGCAGGTCTCAAGAACCCAGAATTCTGACTGTGTATCACTGTGCCAAATAACCAGTGAAAAAACTAAAGCACCCCCAAATTCAGTTCATCAGCTGGTTGGTTGTGTTTTTCCTAAATGGTATAAAACTAAACTGAGTTCACTCTGTGTTCCTGCCTCCGAGCATGGGTCCCTCACCCAGCAGCCGTGATTCAGGCTTTAGCCCCTGGATGAAGGAAGCAAGTCTTCATGGAATGTGTGTATGCGTCCCGGCCAGGGTTGGGGAGGACCAGTGTCCTCCCGGCCAGTGTGGACAGTGACCTGGCGGGGGGGACTTCAGCCGAGGTCTGTCCCCTGCCCGAGCAGCGCTGGTGAGCTCACAGTTCAGGGCTAAGGTGCAGGTGTAAGGGGCCCATGGGGAGCGATGGGGAGTGGGGACCCTGGGGTCGTCCTTCCACAAACATGGTGAGGTTACACCGATCTGGGAAACACTATTGGAAACGCGAATTCAGAAGCGGTATCGGTGAAGCCACACTCGCAGTCACTGCAGGGGCCCATCATTGAAATAAGCGCTGGTTGTGCTCGGTGCTGCCCCAACCCCACGCAGCGTCTGCACACAGTTCTGATTGTCATCCCCGGAGTGGGGGTGCTACGGGTGTCACGGGCACTGGGTAGAGACCAGGATTGCTGCTAAATGTCCTATAGTGCACAGGACACTGCCACAGCCAAGGATTCTCGTGCCCCAGATGTCCCCAGTGCCGAGGCTGAGAAACCCTGACTTAGTGGTCACCAGCTTTCGGACGTGGTGCCAGTCCCTGGGAATATTGAAACTTCATGGAATTTGATGAATGACCTTGAACGAGCTGGTGACCTATAGCAAGGACACGCTCGGAGGCACACAGCTGAAGTCCGTGAAGGTCTGTGGGCTGTGGGTTTCTAGACGCAGGGGCACCTCCCTGAGTCCATGCATGGACCAAGGTGTTCGGCCTTGTTTTCGTGTGAAAGGAAACAAGCCATGCCCCTCCTCCATGGCTGGGGCCCCCATAAAAAGTGAGGTTGGTATGGGTAGGCTGACCAGACATCCTGTTTTAAACGGGACAGAAAACAAAGGGACTGTCCCATTTCAAACGGTGCCTACGGTCAGCCTAGTCTCACTGGGCTAAAGTCATGGTGTCAATAGGCTGACCGTAGGTGCCGTTTGAAATGGGCCAGGACCATTACTTTCTGCCCCATTTAAAACGGGGCAATCTAAATAGGGGGGAAGTTGGAATGGGGGAAAAATACAAGACAATGAGGGGCAAAGCGGCCAAGAAAAGAGGCTGAATATAGAATGCTGTAGCTTTAATTTTATTTCTAAGTCATGTTTTATTGGTAGAGGCAGGCAAGGACCTTGACTTAACTTTTTGCAACCCGCGAGTTCAAGGTCAGAGGTGGCTCACAGGAGGTGCTTCATAAACATGTGTTGACTTGATTTGGAACGTGGTCTTGCCTGAAATCTGTTACACCGTGTCTCCTTGGTAGTTCTTCCAGGGGGAATATTTTTACAAGTACGGTGTCTGAGGTTCCCTGGTTGTCACCCTTGAGAAAGCATCTTCTGCTGAGGTTTTCAGCAAGTCCATCCTCTCACACTTACTCTGCCTGCTTTTGCCATTGGGCTAGTTACCAAGGTCCCTGCTTCCTGCTGGCCTCGTGCTGTGGAGGCCTGGCTGCAGCCAGCCGCTGTGCCGCCAGCAGGGGGCTGACAGCTGCCCAGATAGATGTGTGTGCATCAGGGACAAGGGTCCCGCCTCGGCCCAAATGCCCAGTGCGCGGGCTCGTGCGCACACAGGCCTGCAGGACCCTTTCTGAGACCCTGTCGGTTTCACAGAGCCATTTGCCCACCCTCTGGGTCACAGCGGCTGGTAGCGTGACAGGATGGGGGACCTGAGATGAGCCCAGGGCCCACACTGAGATGAAAGAGTGACAGGAATGGACAATAAAATATAAAAATTCCTGCATGCTGCAGACAGCTTACGCGGACTTACCCACCGGGTTCCCGCTGAGCGCGGTTGTAATTGGACTGTATTCATTGCAAAGTTTATTGGGTCCTGGAGCGACTTGTTACTGAATTGGCCAATTAATCTATTTTTTTGTGTGGTTTTTTTTAATGAGTTAGGGGATTTCCTTCCACAGAAATCACCAGGAAGCATGACCACCAATGCCCAGCGCTCAGGGAGAGGCTGGCCTTTCCTTCTAGAAAACCCTGTTCAACAATTAAACGGAGGAACGGACGCCTGCCGTTACAGGTGGCAAACTGGGCTGATCTGGGAAGCAAAGAGGAAGGATTTATCCGCTCAGAGGTGCGTGCGGGCCGATCACCAGGAACCGATTACCCGAGTGAGGAGGTTTGAGTATTCGGAAATAAAGCCGTGCGTCTCCCTGCTGAGAGACAAATGATTTCTATTTAAAAACCGGCTTGCTCCACGCAGGAACTCCCAGTGTAGCAATAATTAATGATATCAGGAGGTTAAGAAGGCCCTCCGCCCCAGGCATGAAATTGGATTAAAGCGAAGATACACTTCGACACGACCTCTGGTGAGGCAATCAGTAATGATGTGGAAATGCACACATTTCCAGCTATCGGAGGGCGTCGTGGGGGATGAAGGGTCAGTTGTGTGGTCCCAGGCCTTCGGGCCTTGGAGGAGGTGAACTCTCAGAGACGATGCTACACAGGACCAGGGCTGCTTGGTCCCAACTCTAGATGCAATTTTTTTTCCCCAAAGTAGGCTGACCAGACGTCCTGGTATAAACAGGACAGAAGAAAACGTTGCAAATGGTGAGTACAATCAGCCTACTGACACCTTGAACTTGGCCCAGTGAGACTAGGCTGACCAGATGTGCCATTTGAAACAGAACAGTACTGCTGTGTTCTGTCCCATTTAAAATGGGATATCTGCTCAACCTACTGGCCCAAAGTGACGTTCTTTGGGCCTTTTAGATAACTCTGTGGCCAACACGGCTGACGGATCACCTACTATCCAGTCCCAACCTTCTTTATTAACTGATTTTTTCCCCCAGAGGGACAATGTATAGATCAAAGAATGTCATTTCCCAGGCAGCTTGGCTGTTGCAGGTGACTCCAGCACACCCTTCTGGCCAAAGAAACTGAAGTGGAAATCTACTGGGTGGGGCTTCTGGGCAAGTTGTTCTTCCTGATTTAAAAAAAAAAGACAAGAAAAGGGACAGGGTCCCTGGACAATTGCATGCTGTTGCGTTTTGATTCCCCGGGAGAGGTGTGTCTGGGGCCGTGTTTATGTATCGGAGAGCAGGTTACTTCCCTTCTGAAATCCCGTTTTCTCACGCGGGAGGTGGAGGTGTGACAGACTCACCCGCCTCTGCGGGGCGCTGTGGGTGCAGAGCCTGGGGACGGCAGTGAGCGCGGAGGGCGCGTGCCGGGAAACCATCGCCCCCCAGCGGCAGGGCCGCGAACTGCCTGCTTCATTTTAACCCTTTTTAAAGGGCCGGCATTTACTTCATGGGGGTTCCAGGACTTTTCTCTCATTCTTTTGCTCCACCCCCCCTTGTTTTCCCTCTGTTTCAGCAAACACCTATTAATACTGTCTATCACCCCCACCCCCACAGGCAGGTGAGCACATCAGACGTGGCTTCTTTTAAGGCCCTTTAAATCAGAAACTGCCTTGAGGATGAACGTCCCCCTCTGCGAATGCAGTGAATGCTGACTGTCCTCTGGGATGCCCTCCATCAGGAGCGCCCCATGGTACCTTCGTGTCCCCTTCTCATTACATGGTACCTCTGCTGCTTCTAACACCATCGGAAGTGCCCGGAGAGGGGTTGTGCTTACCTTACGTACCCTGAGAAATGGTTCTGGAATCTCTGAATTCTCAGCCACTTCATTTGGCTGAAGGCCTGGAAGCCAATGAGGTTGGTGAGCCGCCCTGGCTGTCATTCGTGAGGACCCAGCTCCTGCGCCCTGCTGTGGGTCTACTTCGAGGACGGTTTCTCTGTGGGACTTAGTGGGCAGCTCCAGGATCCTGGGGATTGTCACCTACTCACTGAAGGAGACACTGAGTCATGCATTCGGGGAGCCTGATGGAAAGTTCTGATGGCTAGCGTGACTGCTAAACCGACTTTGCCCTTTAAAGTTTTCATCCGTCTTTTTAAGAAATGTCCCTTTTGATTGGGGGATTTGACACAGACATTCTGTTGGTTGCAGGAGGGCCCAAGGCAACGTAAAGTAATTGTCTTTCGTTAGGTGAGCTCAGGAGGACCTTTGAGGACCTCCGTCAGCTGCCGAACAATATTCATTTCTTCCCGGAATAATTTTGAAGTGGAAAGTGGAAAACAATCCCACAGTTAATGACATACAATCGATAACTGGATAGAAGGAGTGTAATGCTGCTGTTGTGCTGATTTTATTTCTTTTTACCCTTTTTCCTTCCTTCTTCATTATCTGACAAGACTCACTGACAGATGCTAATGTGAAAGATTCAGAACTTCTGGGAGACTGGAAGCCAGTTTAGACGTCATCTCTGGTCTCAGGTGCCTTGTGACAGTTCAGAAATGTGGGGACCCACGGAATGAAAGTAATCGGGCAGTGAGATTGACCTTGTTAGACCAAGATCTGCACTAGATGGTGTGGCATGAGGGCAGTCTGACATCTGTCCAGTTGGCCAATGCTTTGGCAGGGGGAGGGGTGGGTCCCATGTACCTTGGATGACCCCTGATGTTTAAGCACCTGGAGCAGATTTTAAAATAGCAAGAAATTCTCTCTCTCTCTCTCTCCCCTTCTCTGTTCTTACAGCCATTCATTCATGCATCCATCCGTCTTTATTGCACGCCGTGAGATCTACTGCATCTACAAAACAAGTTACTTAGTTAGTTGTTAAATCGATTGGTTACTCAACAGCATGACCGAATCCATCAATCGTTTCAGCTCGTACATAAACCCAGCTGAAATAGTAACACACTGTCCCAGTTAAAAAGAATTTGAACACGGTCTGCCTTTGTCTTCAGTTCCATTTTTTTTTTTTTTAATTCATTTTTATTGTTAGACTTATTGGGGTGACATCTGTTAGCAAGGATTACATAGGTTTCAGGCATACAATTCCACAGTGCATTGTCAACTTGATGCATAATAAGTTCACCACCTAATGTGACCCCTCTTTCCATCCCCTTATATTTAGCTTCCCCCCCTCCTCTCCCACCTCAGTTCCATTTTTGATGTGACTCATTCTTAATGGTTATTATCATGAACAGGTCCTCGTTATTAATAACGGTGGAGATTTTGTGATCTGCAGAGGTCCAGTGGGTCCTCGATAACTGCCTTACAGTCCTGTGTTCCTGTAGGTGCCCGTGATTGAGTCTTCTCCCAAGGTCAGGAAGGGTAACGAGTCTCCTTCCTGTTGATTGGAAGCATTCCATGGAGTGCAGGTGACAGCACGCAGCTCCGATGACTACCTTTGCTAAAGTGGACATAGATTCTTATTTCCTGAGGCCTTCGGCACTGATTTTTTTTTTAAAGCTTCTTTTCTTTTTCACTTACGGGGGCGGGGGGGTGCCTCAGGCAGCCATGCTATGATAGGTGCTTCATAAATAACAGCAACAGTCACTATTACGGAACGGAAGTCTGGATCCTTCCCCACGAATGGAACCTTGAGATCACGTCTTTGTTATGGAGCAGGAGGGGGGGCATTTGTTTTAATACCCCCTTATGGGGGCTTTTTATTCCCGTGCACCGGGATTCCGTTTATCCACATGCTTTAAGATATGTGCTTATTACTGTCTCTGTTGTTCTGTCCCCTCCATATGCCCAAGGCTTGAATACTTTTCCTTCTAAATTCTGAGGGTTCGGATAACAGCCCAGAACGCGCGATCGCTTAGGCCTCATGGCGTCTGTATTTTCCTCGCTTGAAAAAATTTTGATCAATTTATTCTTTATTGCTGTGGGAAATGATATAACATGTGATCGGGGGCCTTTCATAATCTGGGGTGTGTTTCCGGAACGGTTTTTATTTAGCGCTGCCGCGTTTGGGTGATGAAATGTGTATGCCACAGCCATCGACTTCTGAGGTCACACTATATTTCAGTAAGGATCTTGCATTTAAACCTCTTAGGTTCATTGTGGGGTGATTGGGGCAGGTTTTGTTTTGTTTTTTTTCTTTAAATCTTATACAAAGTGTATCGGATGGAAATTATTTTAATAAGGATGACACATGTCTCACCATTTCATAAAATGCGGGTGATTTCATCTTTTCTTCAGGACCCAATGTTGCTATGAACTCATGTTGTGGGGCACTGCCATGTCTAGGAATGGCCAAGGTAGTCTCACAGCAAATGTCCCCACACTGCCTTCTGGAACTTCTTTCTTTGGTTCTGTCTCCTCCTGCATTACCAGGCTTATTACCTTTTCTCTCTTTATTGCCCTTTCTGCTTAGCACTCTTTAGCATTCTCCCTTTCACCTCATTGTCACAAAGTGAAATTTGAGATGGAAACATAGGTGACCAATACTGTCAGTATTGTACGTTAAGTAAGAGGCCGTAAGCTACGACTCAGGTACTAGGCTCCATGTGGGTCTGGGTGCATTTTCTTTTCCACTTTTCCCTAAGGTATACCTTATTCTGCAAAGGCTCCAGCACATGTCTTTTTACATCCAAGAAATGTCTCCATGAACGGCGATTCAAACTCAACATTTGTGGTCCCATCACTAATATCTTGCATTTTTTTACTTGACGTGTGTTTTCGCCGTGACTGATTATTTCTGGCGTATCCCTGACTGGCCCAGCACGTACCCCGGCGGGTATGTGTACCACCGCTTGGGGACCGATGTCAAGTGGAAAGGCCCAGGCCTGTCTCTTCTGGCTCAGCGCAGTGTGGGACAGAGAACAGTCCTAGAAGGGATGCCTGTCCCTGGAGGTGGTTGGGTGCATTGAGTAATTGTTTACACCACACCTACTGGGCGACACAAAACATCACTGGAGTCTTGTGCTGCATTTAATGTTTGCTGGAGCTGTGGGTACCACAGACTTCCTTTTATTTAGTTTTAAATATTATATAATATTATTTTTATTCCTTCAACTTTAAATAACGAGAGGCTATACATTCCTCCCTTGTTTATGGGTCCCCTATTTGACTTGGGACTCCCCTAAATACTTCTCCTCAAAGAGAGTATCGACGTGTTAATGGAGCCTAGTGGCATGAGGTCTGGTGAACATGGAGGGTATTCTGCATTCACCCATTATTTCAAATCAGTTAAACCTGAAAAGGAGAGAAAATTATGTGAATGATCAGCTGTTAAAGTATGTATACATTTGGGGGTATGTCCTGTATATATGAGATAATAAATTGGAAGGGATTGACATAAATTTAAAAATGTATACACATGTATATGCATGTGTATTTGTATGCATATATGCACACACGCGTGGGTACGTATGCCCCCGTGTCAAACGCGATGCTGTGCGTGTGCGTGCGTGTGTGCGTGCGTGTGTTTCATTAGAGGAGCACAGATTTGGAGCCTGGGCTATTGTTTCCCGTGACTTGCAGCCTCGGGGGGTGGGGGGTAGCCGTGACATGGAAAAGAGCAGGGCAGCTCGGTTTCCCAGAGATGCTCGCAGGCTCTGAAAGGTCACGTCATGTTTCCTGGCAATTGACTCGATGGGTTCGGACGCCAGAACAGAAGGTCGAGCCGCTTCTGCTCTGCCTGCGTTTCTCGGGGAACGTGCCTTCCAGTTGTTTTTACATTGACCTCATTACCCAGCCCTGGCGACAGGCCTGGCACTGACGCGCTGTGGCCCCCTCCCACTCAGGGACACGCTGTCTGTCCCCGAGACCCTGAGCCTCTGCCAGGGGGCACGGGGGTGGGGCTGGGTGCCTCTCTCCCTCGGCTTACGAGACCCCTTGCCTGTCACTGAACAAGGACTGCTCGTGGGAGTGGGAGGACACGTGATGGAGGGCACGAGGACTCCTGGAGGAGAGAGGCGACAGCCAGACGTCCAGGCCCCTCGTTTTCACACCGTCAATGCGTGGACAGGGGGCCCTGATCAAGACTAATATAAAATTTCCAAAATGTCCTAACTCCTTCCAGATGAGTTCTAGAAGCTCGTTTGCAGCAAGGAGAAAGTAATTTTCTGGAACCCACCACCTCCGTGTATCCCCTGCCCGCGCAAGGTTGTCCTGGGTCACTGTCAATCACAACACACGCCAGACCCTCTGTCAGTACAAAGGTGACTCAGAGGAAGGCTCAGATGACAGTTAGCATTTGTTCAGCCATAAAGTATTTTTAATTAAGTATGCCCATTGCCGTTTTAGTTGTAAGGCACACCTAGACTCTACAGTATAGTGTAACACAACTGATGTGCACTGGGAAACCTCAGTGTCCCTGTCACTCGCTTTATTTCAATATTTGCCATATGGCAGTGGCCTGCACCAAACCTGCAACATCTCCTAGGCACACCTATCCTTGATGGTGCCATCAAAGCTAAAATACTCAACACTTTAAATCCCCAAATTATCGAGGAACTGAAGCATGACTCAGTAGCCATTGTGCAATACCGGAAGGCAAGTGGATTGGGCCGACCTTGGGCTCATCGAGGCTTGGCTCTGTCATGGTCAAGGCTGAGTTATTTGAAGTCTCAGAGCCTTTCGAATGGAGACCTTGTTCCCTACCCTGGTGAGGAGGCTTGAAGAAGATGGCCTCCAGAGAGAGCTTAATGAAGGCTAATTTATGTTTCATTCACCAGTTATCTGCTGGAGTTAAGAAGGGAAAGTAACGCCTGACACGGAGGGAAGAGAACATTCTGAACAACGAAGGGCAATCAGAAAGTAGAATAATTTTGCTCAGAAGCTGTCAAGACACGGGAACTAGAGATATTCAAGGGAAAATTGGTTGTCATACTTAGGGAAATCGGACGGGAAGACTCTTTGCCCTTGTGTACTCAGCCTGAAGGAGATGACCCAGCAGCCAATCTATAAATAAAATGCTTCTTTGTTAAGATGTGAGCGCTTTGGGAACGGTAGGAGGTGTCGGGCACTTTGAGAAGTGATAATATGAACAGCATTGCAGTAAAGTAAAAAGATGATGTTTGTGTTCGTTACCCAAACCGCGTTTGAAATGTGAGGCCCATTTTTCAATGTGAGTGTGTCCCTTACTCTCTGCATTAGGTAGGTCAGGGTTACTCTGTACAAACGTGTGTGATGGTTCAACGCCAGAGAACTTTTAGTTATTTATTATTCTTACATTTATTGGGGTGACATTGATTACTAACAATAACACAGGTCCCAGGTGCACAATTCTACAGTACATCGTCTGTGTGTTGTGTTATGTGCTCATCACCCCAGTCAGTTCTCTTTCCATCACCTTGTGTTTGTGTCCCTGTCCCTTCTCCCCCACCCACTCCCCACGTACCCTCAGGTAACTACTAATTATTGACTGTGTCCATGAGTTTTGTTTCTTTGTTGCTTTCAATTTTATGTTCCATATATGACTGGAATCATATAGTTCTTGTTTTTTTCTATCTGGCTTATTTCACTTAGCTGGATGATCTGCCCATTTTTTAATTGAATTTTTTGTTATTTGTTTTTTTTTTTCTCTATTGTGATTTTTCGTTTATTCTGTTCTTTAGATTCCACACGTAAGTAAGATCATATGGTATTTGTCTTTCTCAGTCTAATTTCACTTAACATGATCTCTTCTAGTTCCATCCATGTTGTGGCAAAAGGTAAGATTTTATTCTTTTTTATGGCCGAGTAATACTCCATGTGTAACTGTACCACAGCTCCTTTATCCAATCATTTACTGATGTCTTGGCTGTAGTGAATAATGCTGCAATCTATGGAACAGAATAGAGAGGCCAGAAATAAATCCACGTCTATATGGCCAACTAATCTATGATAAAGGAAGCAAGAATTTGCATTTGGGTAAAAAGCCTTTTCAAGAAATGATGCGAGGATACCTGGAAAGACACATGCAAAAAAAATGAAATTGGACCACCTTCTTATACCCTATACAAAAATAAACTAAATATAAGACCTGAAACCATGAAACTCCTGGAAGAAAATATAGGAAGTCACCTCTTGGACATTACCCTTAGCAATTCTTTCAATGATGCATCTCCTCAGACAAAGGAAACAAAGGGAAAAATAAACAAATGGGACTACATCAAGTTGTTTTGTTTTTGTTTTTGTTTTTTTTTTTAACAGCAAAAGAAACCATCAATAAAACAAAAAGACATCCCACGGAATGGGGGAACTTTAATTTTTTGCCCCAAAGTCTGAGGCAGCTGTTCCTGGCTGGTGGGAAGATTTCTTCCATGTAGTGATTCAGGGATCCAAGCTCCTGTCCTTCAGTGGTTCCACCATGTCCCATATCCTTGCTGTCCTCTGCATGAGATGGTGGAAGAGGGCAGGATGTGTAGGAAGCACAGCCACTTCTTAAAAGAAGAACTGTCACCATCTTCCTCTCCATATTTTATTGGCTAAACCCAGTCACATGGCCACACCTGAGGCAAAGGAGGCTGGGAAAAGGCCCAGGAAGAGGAGGAGATGGCTTTGGCTGGGCAGCTTGCATCTTGCCACTCGCCCTTTCTTAAAGTCCTTCTACTGATCCCCACTGCTCTGGGACTGGAGCCTTTAGACCAAAGTCACAGGCTTCTTTCAGATACAAATAAGAGCTGCAGAACCTCTCCACATCTTTATGCTTGTCACCAATTCTGCCTGCAGGTCAAGGGAGCATGCCCAGAGGCTGTTTACAGAGTCCCTGATGGAGAGGGTTCACAGAAACTATTCTCCAATCATGGTCCAGTCTATGAAGTAGCTTTTTCACAAAAAAACTAGTGCACCTTCCAGAGGCTGGTGTGGTTAGGGGACACGCAAGGGGCTAATTTGAATGCCAGTGTCTCTACAATTGGTCGCCTGAGGAATACGTGATGGAACATGCTAGCCCTGAACAGTGAGCCTTTTTTCTTGGAAAGCCTTGCAAACAAGGCCATGTTTGATCGCTGCTCTCTGCAGCGTGAGACCATCGTGGCCACACACCCGAGAGGTGAGGGTGACAGGTACACATGAGGTGGACCGTCCCCGGGGCCCAATTGCAGGTGTCATAATTAGCCATTTCCTGACCAAACCCCACAAATAAGCTACAGTCCTCAAGACACAGCCCTCTGGAACCTTTTACAGAATTGTTTTCAGACCAAATAATATTTGTCTGTAACCTGTTTAATTCCCCAAGCCGTGCATTTAAACTGCCCTTGACTTGCTGGTAGAAATTGTACAGCAAATCGGACGTGAGGGGGTTAATAGAAGTGGCTGTAGCCACCAGGCTGGGCTGCACGAAGCTGGAACTGAGGCTGGTTGCACAGACAGGCCAGATGGGTGCGAGGCTGCAGTTTCCTGTTCTATTCCTTGCCCGTCAAGACCAATAAACATGTCACGAAGTGACCAGAAATGCATGAAGTTGGGAAGTCAAACACAGACTTTGAGCAGTGTTTCAGTGGGGTGAGTGGCTCCCTGTGTCCCCTAAGAAGGCATTAGATTGTTTAAGGTGCAAAACCTCCTTAAATACCCTGCTTTCCACCTCTAGGCATTTCCCACACATCCCTGAAAAATACATGCACCAAATGAACCCCACGAATTTTCTAAGAGAAAACCAAGTTTCATGTTAAAGTCTGAATGATGTTTATGTGGGTTATGCTTGCTCATGGCAGAGATGAGGCCTTGTCCCCCAGGATACGGTGTTGGGATCTACCAGAGAGATGTGGGGTGGTAGGAATGGAGAAATAGCTATTTTTCTCTCCCATAATTGCCAAGAAGGAGAGAGGGGGAGAGAGAGAGAGAGAGAGAGAGAGAGAGAGAGAGAGAGAGAGAGAGAGAGAGAGAGAGATTGGGTGATAGAGTCATTTCAACAATGCTTTCTTTGTTTTATTTATTTCAAATAAACCTCTATTATTTCCTTTCTTATTATTGTAAATAATGGTTCAGTGAGCATCTCTCTGCAAATGACTTCTTTTCTTCTAAATTATTTCCTCAAGAATACATTTTACGCGTGGGAGTATTTGGTTCAAAGGTGTGGATTTTTAAAATATATAGAGGGTCCAACAGACGTAATGCCCTTTGGTATGAGCTGGAATCTATACCAAATCTTTTATTACAAACTCATAAGCATGGCATTCTGGAACATAATTTTAACTACTTTAAAAAGGGCGTTACTGCTGCTGGACTCTGTATAGTGTCAACTTAATTTTACAGAAGAATTATGCTATTTATACTGTCCCCAACAAATAGTGATTTAACAGCTTCTCCACAGAATCGAACCCAGGCCGCAGCATTGACAGCGCCGAAGCCTTAAGCCACTGCACCACCAGGGAGCTCCCCACTATAGTTTTATCCGGGTTGGATTTTGCCTCATTCTCTTGCTGAGACATTATATAGAAGCAACTTGCAGATCGTAGGCTGACAAGATAGATTGTAGTGCAGTATTTAAATTTAGTTGGCTGTTCAGATGAGGTTTGGTGTACAAAATCAGGATGTTAGGTTTTCCCGTAAGACCTACTTACTTACTTAGCTCTTACTCTTTTCTTTGCAACAAGTTGGTATAAAATCAATAGCGTGTAGGTTTTTAATTTTCCCAATTCTTTTTATTTTATTTTTTGCTTTTTGGTATGTGGGTAGCTCCCTGACTGGGAATCGAACCCAGGCCACAGCACTGACAGCACCAGCGCCGAAGCCTCAAGCCACTACGCCATCAGGGAACTCCCCCAATTCTTTTTAAACAAAGCATGTAACATCTATTCTTTGCTAAAGGATAAACTTTTCCTCAATAGCAGAAATTCATGGACGCTCAGTTTGGGTTTATCTTCATGACACATGAGGCCTATTCCCTCCCCTCCCGCCCCCAACTTGAGTATATACCAAGCTAATAGATTGAGCTAGTCAAGTGTTACTTTTGGAGAATCTTTTTTTTTTTTTTTTAAATCGGTCAACCCAAAATTTGTGTTTCTGTTTGAAGTCATTATTTTGGAATTTGACTTTTCTTGGACCTTTGGTAGTTGTAAACCTCACACCTGGGAATCTGCTCCCAAAAAGCTACTTTTATTTAGTGACCCATGATTTCTCCGTGGATGCATTCAATTATAAATAAGAATGGAATTGACTTTCTTAGAGCATCCCTCACTCTGCACGTATCTAACACTACTCTGTGGATTATAAAATAATTGCAGCTCCCCAAGGACAGTCTAATAATTGTGGACTGGAGCACAAGTCTCCTGTCTATTCGAGAAGGGCTCCGTCCCAGCTGGGAACATTCAGGTGAATTTTATTGAGACGGGGGCCAGACAGCTGGGTGATCCCTTGTGCTCTTTGAAAAGTATCCTGGGATCTTTAATTTCCACCTGGATGGTCAGGGTGGTGAGAGAATGACCCTCAATGGCTGTGACCTTGAGTTCCACGCGGGGTCTTGAACCAGGCAAGCCCCGAGGTGAGATGTGCATTATGAACACATTATACGACCTCTTACTTATTGTACTGGCTCCCAACTGTAGGCCAGCAGTTATTGCCTCCCAGGTGAGTTCGGATGGTGGCCAAGAAGAAAGGCTAGAAAGTTCTCAGGCAGCTGTTGCCTAAGCAGGTTTTCATGGGTCTATACTTGTTTTGTTGTTGTTATTGCCTTTGAATGCATGCCTTTTTTTTCTTTCTGTGATGCCATTCATGTAATACGAACCTTCCAAACCCTCAAGGTTATTTGGTTGTTTGCCTCGCTCTGCTCTTCATTTGGTGCGGGGAAAACTGGGCCTCTCGGTGTTTCCCCCTTGGTTCCCTTTCATCTGTTGCGTTGGCACTGCTGACTGAGTGATTAAATGATTATTGAGTCTTTTGCACCTCACCTGGACAGGCTGTGGTGTGCAAAGGTGCTAATTAAGCTGTGTGTTGGCCCTGTTATCTATGTGGGTTCCAGGAAGCAAAAAGACCCCGGTTAGGGTGTGTGTGTGTGTGTGTGTGTGTGTGTCTTGCATTTTCCACGTTTCGAGGAATTGTTACCAGTGAGAATTGGTTTATTGCTTATAAACACAACAGACTCTTCAAACTACCTCTGGGGTTAACCCAAAGGCAACTCAGAGTGAGTTTGGAGGTTCAACTACCTGCCTTGCAGTTTGTGGTAATGATAACTGCCCCCTGCCCCCACACCGAATTTGAATATTTTCTGAAGCTTAGCAAAAATAAGTGTGTTCTAAACCCAGTTGTTACCTTCTGCCCTGACCCTGCCCTAGAGGAATGGCGATGAATAAATGCAGGAGAGAATAAAGTGCTGTGTCTTCAGGGGCTGATATGTGAGCTCAATTCATGCCACCGCCCCGGCCTGGGGGCTCACCCACTGGGTTGTGATAACCGTAGCATTCTCCTGGGAATTTGTTCTGTGGCGCTGACTGCATTTCTTCTGAAGTTCAAGTGCTTCGCTTCGCTTCCATGCCTTTTAATAAAATGTGTCGGCCTCAGCAGATTTCTAAAGTACACCACTTGATGTGTTTCACGGCTCAAGGTAAATTCCATACCTTGAAGTTATAGGATTTTTTCTTTTTCTTTTACCTAGGTGAGAATGTCCCTTTTGCTAGTGCTATTTCTCTGAGCTGCCTTTCATCTGTTTACATGAATTCCACTTTTCTTGCTGTGGTTAAAAAAGAAAAAAAGAAAATTGTCAATGCTGTTAACATAGATGTGAAACTTTTGATTGTAATTTCTTTGAAATTAGGTAGGACTGGAACATTTTAATCTTTGTATTCTGAGTACCTTTCCGAGGGCCTAGCATCACGTGGACATTCACTAGTTACTGAGAAGCAGTAAGTTGAACCATGGCTCTCAGGGGCAGCCAGGTGGGGGATATGGGAGATGTTGGTCACAGGGTACCAAAGCTGAATTTATGTCAGGTGAATAATTCCAGAGTTCTAACATACAGCACGAGGACTCTAGTTAGTAGTACTGTATTGAATACGGGAAATTTGCTGAAAGTCGATTTCAGGTGCCCTTGTCCCCCCAAAATAAAAAAAGGTAGCTATGTGAGGAGTTGGATAGGTTAATTAGCTTGTTTGGAGTAACCACTTCCCATGTGTATATGAGTGTAAAATCAGCTCGTACACCTTACGTACAGTTTTTATGTTAAATGATGCAACGATGGATAAATTTTCTCAAATAATCGACTGAATTGCTTCTATGCATTTAATTCACCAGTTGGTTGAAAGAACCTACTCGTGCGCTGTTCTGAGCACCAGGAATGTTTTTATGTTTCTGGGGAAAGTGCAGGCACCTTGGTGAACTGTATTTGTTGGAGGCATTCGTTCAATTGCAAAGGGGCCCAAAGAACCATGGTGGAATTCCGGGTGGCCATACTGCTGTTTCACACCAGAAAACAGGCAAGAGCTTTCTGGTCACAGCCGAGAAAATTTCAGCTCCGAATGACATCCAGAAAAAATATCTTTTTGCACCAAACCCACAAAATGTTCTGAGGGGATCGGAGGGGAGGCTTGGCCTTTTATCCCTCACGGAGTGTGGGAGAATTCTGGAAGTCTCTTATGAGGGGACGGTCTTGTTTCCAAATGGCGGAGGGACCAAAAACATCAACCGTTTGGAGAGGGAGCTTAGGGCCTATGGGAGGGCCAATCCCCCAAATGAGTGACAGCTGAAATAAGAAAGACATGTCACCCATGCCCCGTTTTCGCAGACACCATGACATCCTTGGGAAAGTTAAAGGGAAAAGAAAAAACTGCATTCCCCCCCCGCCCCCCCGAAGAGGGAGGTAACAGAGGACAAGAGGTGGAAACAGAAGGAGTAGGAACCTTTCAGCTTGGCCCCCAAGGCTTTCCCTAACCCTGTCACTGTCCCAACAGCTTCTCAGGGCTGACAGTCCTGGTAATTGACGAGCTGGTGGGGGCTCCCTTCTGCAAACACATTATAAACAGGAGGGAATACGCCAGCCCCTGTCTGCCACTGCCTGGCACGGAAGCCCCGGAGGCAGCAGACCCAGGCCCGGCCACGTCGGAGGGAAGGAGGGATCGATTCTGTCAATCAGGCCACTGTCAGGCTCGGGGACCTTTCACCTGCTCCTCAGAGTCATTAGAACTCCCAAATCTCTCTGCAGGCCTTTTCTATTAGACACATACTCCCATGTTTTGATTTTTCGCTCCCAAAGTCATTTTTTTATATAATTACCTGCATTGAACCACACTTACCATCTGTGGGCTGAGAGCGGGCCCATGATTTATTAGTGTTGGTTTCTACCCAGGCGGAGCAGCGTGCGATTGATTTGGCTGGTGACACACACAGAGGGACACGCCGATGGGTGGGGGTCAATGTCAGAGTGACGCTTCTCGTGCAGCTGACGCATCGTACGTGGGGACCTGGGGTTTGGTGTTTGGTCGGCCGACTGTGACATTGCAAAAGTGGAGCTTCGACTCAGGGCGGGTAGCGTCAGGCGGAAAAAGCAATGCGTGGTCGCTTGGGACGATTCTCTTCAAGTAGAAAGTAAAAGTGTGTGTGAGAGGAGGAGACGGCGTGTGCCACACACATGGTTATTGATGAGAGTCTGGATTGCTTTTGTCTACACCGCCTGCCTCATGTCCCAGGGTTTGACTGTGCCGTGGCCAGTTGTGGTGGTGGTGGGGTCCCTGAACACCTGTCTTTGGCATTTGGGTGTACCTCCATTTACAGCCAAACCAAGGTGTCCATCAATCTAACCATTTTCCACGGATAGGCTATGATTTCAGGGGTAATTTTTTTTTTTTCAGATTAATGCTCAAATGGCAGCGTGGCCCACTGGACACATCTTCTTGGAGAATTTCCCAAGATGCTGACTATACGACGTTAGTCACAGTGCAGTGCGTGGCATGTGGGTGGTATTCCGTTGTCTCTTATTCACAGTAAGATGGAGACTGACCGGAAATGCTGGGGCCATGAAGAACGACGTGATGGAGGGAAATGAGTAGCGATCCAGTGTGACATCTGTGGGCACCTCCAGGCACCTTGGCCTTCATGATCCCCATGAAGGAAAATACGAAAAACTCTATTTTACTACACGGTGAAATAAAGATGACATTATGAATATGACCACGTATCAAAACTTTTTCTTCCACCCCCCAAATGTGTGTGTGTTGTCTTCTGGTTTTAAAAGAAATGAAAACATTTTCATGGTCCTTAAAAGTATTTATAGGCCCAGCCCTGGGTACTGAGCCTGCTGGACTTAATGGGTACGTTGGTCAGTGACATTGAATGCCAAGTAGAAAATGTAAAATAACATGCTTTTCCCAGTGATATACCCAGTAAGGCATACAAAGCATGTCTTGTTTTTTTTTCTTTGATGAACTCTGTGGTCTCTTAGGAGTGCTGCCTACTTTATTTATTTATTTGTTTGTGGGTTTATTTTCCCATTCCTCCATCCCTTCCCCTTTGGTAACCATCAACTTGTTCTCTGTATCTATGGGTCTGTTTCTGTTTTGTTTTATTTATTTTTAGATTCCACATATAAAGTGAGATCATACAGTATTTGTCTTTCTCTGTCTGACTTATTTCACTGAGCATATTACCTTCTAGGGCCATCTATGTTGTCTCATATGGCAAGACTTCATTCTTTTTTTATTGCTGAATAATATTCCATTGTATATGGAATATTTTTATACTACATCTTCTTTATCCATTCATCTATTGATGGACATCCAAGTTGCTTACATATCTTGGCTATTACTAGTGATACGGCAGTGAACATAGGGGAGCTTTTTTGAATTGGTGTTTTTGTTTTCTTCAGATAAATACCCGTTGGATATTCTTGCTTCCTTTGTTATAGATTAACTGAGTGAGGATTTATTTCTAGGCTCTTCATTCTATTTCATTGATCTACATATCTGTTTTATGCTAGTACCATATTATTTTACTGTAGCTTTCTAATATAGATTGATATCAGGGAGCGTAATACTTTCTCCACTTTGATCTTTCTCAAGATTTCTTTGGCTATTTGGGGACTTTTTGGTTCCATTTAAGTGTTAGGATTAGCTCTAATTCTGAAAATAATACCATTGACATTTTAATAAGGATCACACTGAATCTGTGTATTACTTTAGGTAGTAAGGATATTTTAACATTATTAATCTTTCTAATCCATGAGCAATGTTTATAATTTCATTTGCATATTATTCAATGTCTTCAGTTTCCTACAGTTTTCAGAGTACAGGTTTTTCACATCTTTAGTTAAATTTATTTCTAGGTATTTTATATTTTTTGATACAATTGTGAATGAGATTGTTTTCTTAATTTCTTCTTCTGATCATTTGCTATTGACATATAGAAATGCAGCAGATTTCTGGAGATTGATTCTGTATTCTACAACTTCACTGAAGTCATTTATTAGTTCTAATAGTTTTTTGGTGGAGTCTATAGGGTTTTCTAATATAGTATACAGTACCATATGTCACCTGCAGATATTGACAGTTTTACATCTTCCTTTCCAATTTGGATGCCTTTTATTTCTTTTTCTTGTCCTATCGCTGGTGCCAGGACTTGCACTATAGCCACCTTGCAGATACCCCAGAACGCCTGACTAGAGACCCTGCCCACCCTATGGAAACGAAGGGGAAATACACAATGGGGCTCACTGGCCCTTCGGATGCCAGAGAATTCTCGCAACCTCGGGTAAGCATCCGAGAGGTTTTCTCCGTACAGTCTCTTGTTTGTTGAACTGAAAGTGGTCCGTGTAGCAGTGACCTCTGTGTTGGCCGTGTGATAGCTGTGGGGGCAGCCTCTCGGCACGGAGCATGTGCTCTCGGCGCCTAGCGCGCCCCCTGCTGGACGGAGCCGCACTGGCCAGGCGCCCAGGCGGCTGTGGTGGCCCAGCGGGGGCTCCTCCGGCTCCTGCTGTTCCGAGGCCAGACGCTCCAGGCAAGGCGCTGGGAAGGCCCTGCAGTGACCCTGCAGGTAAGCCGAAGCCCCAGACATATTAGCAATAGCGCCCGGCCGAGGAGAAGCGGTGGAACTGAGACGGAGGTGCGCCCCGGCTTCCGTGGCCGCGGAGCCCGCTCAGCTCCCGGAGGGCGCCCGCGGCTCCCCGGCCTTCTCGCGTCGTTTCTCGCGTCGTCGGGCTCTTTCTCTCGTTTGTCGTCAGAAGCGGGTCAGCCAGCGCTCGCCGTGTCACAGGGATGCTGGCTACGCCGCCGCCGTCTCGGGGGACCTGTGGCGGGCTCGCCCCTTTTTGTCGGGGGAAGTTAGAGCTCACCTAAGTTGACTGCAAGACATGCTCTGTGCACTTTCAACTTTTGGATATGAATAATTTTTCTTTTTCTTTTCCAAGCTATGAGATTCCCTAAATCTCCGCGTTATGTGTGGTAAATTCTAGTGTTAGTGAATAGCCATTTTACTATTTGGACAAACCGGGAGAACTTTCCAGCAAATCCTTTTGAAAAAAAAAAAAAAAGTCCTCGTGTTTCCTCCTGCTCTGCCCCCCTGGCGGCCCTGGTTGCTGCCTCCTGTGGCCCAGTGGCCAGGCGTCCGGTTCTCAGGTTGCTGCGAGGGACACCTTCTTGGCGACAGTCATTGCTGCGTCTGTGTGTGTCCCCATAACCCGATTGAACGAGCCGCGGTGCTTTCTAAACCAGGAAGTGAAGGCGCCCGGCCCGAGCGCGGCTGCGATTCCTGCGCCCCCCAGCAGTCTCGATCTTTCTTTCTTGGTCTCGCCCGTGCTCCGCTGTGGGCCCCTCACATTTGTTTTTAGTGACTTAGGGGAAGAATGAAAACAAAAAGAAAAACAAACAAAGAATCCCAAAACATCAGGTTCAGTTTGGGGGTGAAAGCTGTGTATTGTCCAAAGAAGGACTAATAAGACATCTATTTTTTTTTTAAGGCATCTATTATCATTGTAGGATAGGAGGTACCACAAGGCACACCATTTCTAAAAAATAAAATTACACACAACCTCAATACGTAACGAAGAAAAAATATGATTATAGATCTCCGAACTATGCAAACGCTCTGGAAATTTCCATGACGGAAGGTTGAGCACAGGTTGTAACTAAGGGTGATTTAAGTACCTAACAAAAAGATCACATCTATCTCTTACTAATTAGGAAGATTTCCTAGGGGTGGGAAGGCTACATAAGAGAGGTTCATTTTTGACGTCATCTTTAAAATAAATTCCTTCCCTTTTAACACTAGAGGTCACTCTGCGACCACGTATGTGAAAATAGGCCCCATGGAGCCAGGGAGGTCAGCGCTGCTCATGTGTATAAATGCTAACCCCTGAGCCAAATTTGTACCTAATTATGAGTTGCTCTGATGCAATTGTGCTCCTTCAAAAAGTGTCCCCCTTTCCTGCAGAACCGTGGGTGTTGTGACGTGTTGGTTCTTCAGCCTGGGCCCTCCTGTTTCCCAGCTGAGCCGGTTCAGTGTGACCTCACCTCCCTACCCTCCCCATTTCCTGATGTTTATTTTCCACATGGGGAAAAACACCTGCGACTTTGGTATCGGATGGTCATAACCTGGTTTTTATTTCTTTATTAGACTGAGGTAGAGACAAATTTACTACAGCCCTGGTTAGGGGTCGGCAGACCAGACTGTGTGGAGACACTTGTCTAGGATTTTCAGAGTTTCTCCTTCCTGTTTTTTTTTTTTTTTTTTTTTTTTTTTTTTTTTTTTTTTTTTTTTTTTTTTTTTTTTTTTTTTTTTTTTTTTTTTTTTTTTTTTTTTTTTTTTTTTTTTTTTTTTTTTTTTTTTTTTTTTTTTTTTTTTTTTTTTTTTTTTT
>PVJL010001155.1:27715-151873 GCA_004026885.1 Lyroderma lyra | reverse complement strand
TCACTTTCTTTTGACTTACACCCTTTCAGAGTAACTAACATTATTTCTGATTTGGATTCCTGAGGCTTTGAGTATCTGCCCATGCCAAAATTTCATACATAATTGGAGGCAAAAATCTGTGCTTGCTTTTATTAATGGCTCCTATTCATTGGTATTTTGTGTGTGAATGATGGGACACATTAGGGACCTTTGCAGGGTCCTCATTCAAGGAGAGGGGGGTTCCCTAGGTGGGCAGGCATAAAAAACCTGAAAACCAAATTTAATGAGAAATAATGGGAGTCGTGGAGGCCTGTCACTTCTTCCAGAGCTTCATGACATGTAGATGAGGCTTTTGCAGGAGAGGTGGGGAGTGCAAGGAAATGCACGGCTTTCCTCTCTGGAGGTACCATGACTTTGGTAGTCTCAGCTGGTGAGGAGGGGCGGTGTCCCTGCCACTCTGGTAAGTGCCCAGGTAGAGAGCTGGCAGCAGGTAGAGAGCTGATGTGGTGCCCCTGGATGCTCGGGTGGACAGGTATAGAAAGACTTTAACCCTGGGCAAGCCGGGTCCTGCTCTGCGGATTACACTACAATCGCGTAATGGCCCTGACCCCTAGGGGTCGTGCCCAGGCCTGGATCGGACTTGCAGTGTGTATTTTGCCTAGACTCAGCGCACTCAGGGCGGTTAAGATCCTTATTCTCTGTAAAGAGGTAACAAAAACACTCGGTGGTCACTTATCTCGGCACCTAACCCATCCACCAGCCATTGATTTCCCATCTTGGTTCACCAGGTGTTGAATGGAGCTGATCAATTTAACAGCACTGATGTGATTCCAACACCCCCATAATCTATATGATCGGTGGGCTACCTTCTTGATCTCATCTGACCTGGTCACGGTGGCTTCTTGATTAGAGACATGGCAGGAGATGTTGGGAGGTCTCTGTGGGAACGTGTCAGCTTTAGTTTGTTGTTCTTGGGATGGGGTGGGGGGGCTCATCACCTCTGTATCCCCCCCTAGTGCTCTTACTAATGTACGTGCTTGCACCCGCCCCCCCCAATTGGGTTTAAATTAAAAGCTCTAATTAGTCTGCTGTTTTCTAGGAGGCTGCAACAAACAAACAACAAAACAAAACAACAACAAAACATTATGTAGCCAGGAACTGTTTAGAAACAGGCTTTTACTTAATAAACAGTGATCAGTCGAATTGATTAAGCATGAACACTTCCCCACAGAGTCAGTGCATGGTGCTTGGTGGTGGAAATTGGAGTTCACATGTGCCAGGCTATTACATGGCTGTGGGCAGCCTGAGTCCCAGCTCTTTTGCGCCACAGAAGTGGGGTGAGGGGTGTGGTGGGGCGGGAGCCTCTGTTGACAGCACTTTTGGGGTTGGGGCTGTGCCTGAGCCAGCCTTTATCTCTGGCCAGGCTTCATGAAGACCTAGTGAGTGTTTCTGGGAGACGGGCGCATTTACGCAGCTTAGAAAACCTCTCCTGCCCTTCGTACTGTCCCTGGGTGAGTGGGAAGCCGCCAGAGACCAGTGGCCTCCCTGGCCGAGGGGTCCGCAGGCCCGAATTGCCCCTTGCGCCCTCTGGTGGTTCACCTGTGCAGTCTCCCGGACTTCCCTCGTCCAGAGTTTTCGCTGTTGAGTTGCAGACATCAGGCTCTACCCGCCCAGAGGGTTTGTGGGTCTGAGCTGTGACCCAGGCCCAGCGGTGAGTTTCACAAACTCCCCAAGCAGTTCTAACGTGCAGCCAGGCTGGAGAACTGACAAATCAGGGACGGACAGAAGCCGACAGGTTAGGGTGAACCGGCTGTGTTTAGCTTTGAAATGTTTTTTTATATATGTGTTTATTTTTATTTTACTTGCCATTTACCTGGGTAGGTGTAATCTGAAAATGCCCAGTCCTCTGGGAAGACCTTGCTAATTGCTTGGCCTGACAGTCATTGCCAGCCCTCGACCCCTTCTAGTATGGAGACTGAAGACATGAAATAGGCCATTGATGTTGCAATCTATCTTAATGCACTGAGTGGCCATGTGACATGGAGCTAGTCAATATAATGTAAGGAAAAGTCCACTGTTGGGTGTTTTTGGGAAAGCCTTTTTTTTTTCCTATTGAAAGAGACAACTGTGGAAGACCACCCACTTCTTTTTCTTCTTGCTGTGAATGTAGATGTGATGCCTGGAACTCATGCAGCTGTACTGCAACCATGAGGTGAAGGCTGAGCAAAGAGGAGGGACCTGGCTCAAACAAGTTAACCTCAGAAGTGACTTGCCTTTAGACTGTTTATTACAGGGGAATTGTAAGCCCCTATTTGTTTAAGCCACTGGGAGGTTATCTGTTACTTGTAGCCCAGTAATTCATAACAAACACACTCGGCAATGGAGCATCACGGTGAAAAGCTGACTAGGAAGAGCTGAGAACAACAACACATTTCTCTCGATTGTCCACCAGGAGCCAGGCGCTGGGCTTTCATATGCGTTATTTCAAGAAGTATCAAAGAAACTGCTGTTATTATTACCAATTTCAGTTGAGAAAACTGAGGTTGAATGCTTGTCCTTTGTTCAGATGGCCTGTTTAGGACCAATTACCAAGTGCAAGAATCGAATTTCTAGTAAGTTTTACCTGTCTCTGGAGCCCCTGCCCCTTCGGAGGACATTCTGCTTCCCATTTCTCCTCAAGAGGACACACTAGCCATGCATCAAGGGGAAGGACAGGTCATCCAGGGAGGTCAGCGAGTACTCTCAGCAGGGCATGGCGCACTGGTACTCAGCCTGGAACGTCTGCCTCGTCTCCAGAGCACACAGAACAACAGTGGGGGTTGGGATGCGGGGGCCGGGATGCAAGGGTCGGCCTCTTCCTGAAGAGAGAGAGAGAGAGGGATGGAGAGGCACCTACCACGGAACCCCGCCCGGGAGCAGATTGCAGGGGAGGGGAGGGGAGGGAAGAGAAGGGGAGCTTCTGGTGAACTCTGCCTGAGGGGACTGTTGACTTCCTAGGATACAAAGACAAAATCTGGTAACCAGGGCTCTGAAACGAGACCCCTCCCCTCCCGGTTTGCGCCAAGAGCAGATTGTGTATGTCACAGAGAAGGGTGGAGAGCTGATTTCAAAAACTCACTGCAGAGCACACGTTTTCACCCACGGAGTGTGAAAAGGTCTGTGTTATCTATAGCGTGGGCCTTCGTCCCGGATTCTCCATAAACCTTTCATTTCCATACAGCACTATGTCACGGATCCCTCACCTGTTATGTGTGGCCAGGTGGACGTGGACCCTGATGGCTGTGACAGAGAAGACTGAGGTCCCCGAACTAATTACAGACAGGATGGAAGCTGCACACTCCGCCTGCCATCCTAACCGTGTGACTTGGCGCCACAGCGCCCCCTGGTGGAGGGAGAGCCGCTGGCCTCGCCTCCAAGTTCCCTGAGTCATTGATTGCCACCTTCCCCGAGTGGAAAGATCATTAAGAGAATTGGTTGACAAGACTCTTGCTGAGCTGTTGACTGTGGGAGAGAAAGTAAACAGACGTTAGATAGAGCTGTAACATATGATGTTACATCCAGTGCTTAATGAGGCCAGTAAAAACAGGAACGCAAGATTAGCCACAGATAAATGAACGTGCACTTGTGTAGAATCGGGAGTTGACTGCATTTGATTTGATTTCCTTCTAGAAATAGCAGATGTTGTGTCAATTACTGCCAAGCGGTTCTCACTCATCTCTTCATTGAATTCATCTCCTTGACTGAAATGGGTTAAAAAATTATTTCATTTCCATGATTGTAAGAGACATACAGTTTCATGTAGGCATTATAAAGAAGAATAGAGACTTGGAACGACAAGTAATCCTGTCACTAATGATAATTCGTACCAAGAGATGATATTTACAAATGCTTAGCAGGTGCCAGGCTCCGTCTAGAACCACTGCCATAGTAATACATTACTCAAACCCTCTACGAAATAGGAACAACTGTGCAGGAAACTGAGGCACAGGGAAACTAAATGACTTCTCTGGCCTCACACACTCCAAAGGGTTTGACCTTGGCACTCTGGTTCTGGAACCTACTCTAGTGGCTTTGAGGAAAGTTGCAGATAACATGGGGCTTTCTGTCCTTGAAAATGCTTATAAATACAATGTAATATTTACAAATGTGGGATCCTGTCCTCTATGCTTGTTTGCAGCATGCCTTTTCACGTAACTTTACTACCACTATTAAAAGAAATTTCCGATGGCTGCACAGCCTAGTACTGGACCCCTCCCTGTGGAGCGGTACAGGAATATTTTAAAAATCAGCATTCTGTTTCCAAAAGTGGGTCCATTTTATAAATAATGCTGACACGAAAACCAGTTTTATACACACATCTCGGCGTGAACTTCTGGTGAGTTCCTCTACGTAAATTCCATATGAAAAAAATCACTGGGGAAAAAAATACAGGCAGTGTTAATGATGTCGATATGTGCACAGATTTAGTTTGGTGATCTGTTCTGACCACAGTGGTGAAATGAATGAATCAGTTTCCAATCGGTAGTCACAATTCCAGCTGTCCCCTCTGCTGCAAGACAAGAATGCATTTGCTGGGTTGGAAGATATGTCACACTGTGGCTTTAATGGACCCACAAGCTCCTTGATGGACAGTCCCTGTCGCCTCCCTCAAAGCACCCTGTTATACCTCCTCACTCGTCTGTCCACCCCTCTGGACTGTGAGTAGGAGGTCATTTACTGACATGTTCACTGAGTGTCCCCTGTGGCCAGCCACGGTGGGGACAGGGCCCCGTTGTCACCTGCATCGCGGCATCAGTGCGGAAGGAGTACTCTGGTGCACAGCGGGTTGCTGAAGCAATGCCCTCTCTCTCTGCTTCACCTGATGCCCTCACACTGAGCCTTCAGAACTCACCCCATGTGCCTTCTCAGAGGGTGAGAACAGGCACTGATGGCAGACCAGTGTGGCAGAACATCCAGCCCATGGAAAAGTCTCGAAAGGTGGGTCCTGCACGATGATCCCACTTGACAGGCGAGCCCGCTGACGCACTGAGGAGCTGAATAACGTGTCTGGGCCATACTTTTGGTGGGTGGGACACTTGGGATATGAGCGTGCACCTGCTAATTCCCAAGGCTCTAAATTCTTTCCACTTCTACCCCGGGCTTGCACACGCCGACTGCAGTGATTCTGGTTCGGGTTAAGCCGAGCATCCACCGCTTGCCTGAACTCCTGCGGAGCCGGCGAGGCCCTGTCCGGTGCCCCCAGAGAGCAGTCACGCCGCTCCGGGCTGTGCTTCCGGTTTTCAGCGACGGGCCGGGAGGGCCGCGTGGGAAGTTTCAGCAGCTTCCGGGGTGAGAGTCCCTCGGGCAGCACCTCACCCTTTTCTGTCTTGTGGCAATAACCTCACCTTGCTTCTTTGAATTTAAAAAACAGTGACTTTCTTGGAGCTGTTTTTAGAAAAACAGCTTCTACCACATGCACCAATTTCAGATGAGGCTCTTTTGTGGACCGTTTGTGCATTTTGCCACTTTTGAGCCCTTTCTGTGTGTCAGACCTTGTTCGCAGCACGATAGTGAGACGGGCCTGGAGGGAAGCTGCTCCCCGAGGACCCCCCAGTTTAGTGGGGAGACACACTGGCTTACTCTTACGTCACGCAGAACTGGGCAGTGGCTCTAGGAGCAAAATGCGCTGGGCAGGAGATGAAGGGACGATTAATTGATCTTAAGAGACATTATCGCTACCAGACATGATTTCCTGGGGAGGATCCTTTAAGAAAAAGCAAAACCCAGAAATGTTAGAAAATTGCAAGCAGAAATGTATTATAGAACAAGCTAAAGGAATAATCAGGATCAAGTTAGGCGGAAAACAAAGCAACAAATGGCAAAGAAATGTGCATCACAACTGAGCAACTCTGAGAAGTGGGCTCATTTTAGTTTCTTTTGGGCCACTGAGCAAAAAAAGAGAAAAAGAGGAGGTGAATGGGAAAGAGTAATAAAAAACAATTGATTTTGCTCTCATGCCAGCAGCGTTTGCAAAACTGGACAGAATTTTCCTGGGAAGCGTATCAGGATAACACTTCGTAAAGGAATTAGGACAATGCACACGAGTCAGAGAACAGAGCCTCTGAGTTCAGAGGCCCCCCAAAGAGCTGCTGGTAGCCCACTTGGGCCAAGAGGAGCAGCCAGTTGTGCAGTGGGGTTCCCAGAGGCTGAAGGAGGAGAGGCCAGGGGCCGCCACCCGTGCACCCCGAAGCTGCTCCTGGAGCTGTGCGTGGTGGGCAGAGTGAGCCCTGCAGACAGCCAGCCCGGGCCCCCACGTGTGTGTTGTGGGGCTCACTTCCTGCTGCACACTCAGCCCTCAGCACCTCGCACGGAGGCCTGGCGCTCGGGAGGTGACTCTGAGTTGTTGACTACACAGACAGGGGCTGGGGCTGTCCTGTGATACAGTGATTCCATCTTCAGTTTGTTTTTTGTTTGTTTGTTTGTTTGTTTTTTATGTGGGTTGTTCCATGGCTGGGAATCGAACCCCGGCCACAGCGTTGACAACGCTGAAGCCTTAAGCCACTACACCACCAGGGAGCTCCCCGATCTTCAGTTTGAAAGATCGATGTCTTCTGCTGGGGCTGCTGTGACGTAATACCACAGGCTGGGTGGCGCAAATGACAGAAATGGATTTCTCATAGTTTTGGGAGTGGGGAAGTCCAAGGTCAACGTGCTGGCCAGTTCAGATTCTGGTGCAGACTCTCTTCCTGGCTTGCAGATGGCCACCTTTTGATTTTTTTTGCTGTGTACTTACATGACTGGTCGGCAGGTGATGTCAGAGGTGACAGGGTCAGGACCAAGTGGGATCCCAGCTTTCCGACCTGGGACAAGAAAGTGGGGGGTGAGTCTGTCCTCAGAATGAGAGGGGATCAGAAATAGGCTCTGTGGGGGAACGCTCACGAGTCAGATTTTGAAGGTGCGGAGTACTGACAGCCAGGCAGCCTCTGAAAATTCAGGTCTGATGCTCTGGAGGCCCGGTGACAGGGTAGATGACAGAGTAACTGAGCTGCGAGTGCTGGGTCAGTGGCACCCCGGACATGGGAAGGCCGAGAGAAGGCAGAAGGCAGAACCCGGGCCCACCCACACATTTAATGCGCAGACAAAAGGGTTCCATGAATGCGACTACGAACAGGGTCGCCTAGGAGAGAGGGGACAGTCGGAGAGTGAGACCAAGGACACCAGTGAACACTGGTGACGACTGCTGTGACAAAGTTCGTTCTTTCTCCCGATGAAATTGAAGCTCAGAGAGTTCAGGGATGTCCACAGGTCACCCAGCTTGCCCGCAGCAGGGCAGGCGTGTGGCAGGTCTCCGCAGCCCCAGCCAGGGACACGTCCCATTAGCCGAGCTGCTCGGTTTAGATTCATGTGACAGGCTTGCACGAGACACATTTGCAAGAGTTATGGTTTTCTCTCCTTCTTACCAAATTGCTATATATCTATTTTATTAGAAGGAACATACATGCATTGTAGAAAATTTGGAAAAGAGAGGAAAGGAAGAATTATCCATCGTCACCCCTTCCGTTTAACCCAGTCACTGTTAGTATTTTGGTGTGACTTCTGTGATCCTGGGTTGTTTTGTTTTGGTTTTGTTTTTTTTGGATTTATATTCTGAATTTTGCAACCGAATGCTATAACCAGTTGTTCAGATGTTTGCACAGTCTCCATAACCATCTCTTTTAACGGTCGCACAATAATCCATCAAGTGAATGTACCACTTATTAATTTGAACGTTCTCCAGTTTTGAACATTTACGTTATTTCACTTTCTTTTCCTTTGTCACTGCTGTTTTGGGTAACGTTAGTACGCAGTTTCGAATGGTTTTCCGGATTTAAGGTTATTTCCTCATGAAAGTTTCACAGTCAATATTTTTATGGCTCTCCATACAGATTGCCAAATCGCTTCATGAGAGGGGCTGCCCAAGTAGTTCTCCAGCAAATGTGCACGAGAGGTGTTTATTTTTTAATTCTGGGTTTCTTTATTGGAGTCACTTAGCTCAGCGAGATGGAAGTCAGAGGCAGGAAAAATGCCACCTTGGGCCTGTGGCCGGTGCTTCAGAACATTTAAAGCAAGTGGGAATTTAGCCCAGCCCACACGGACCCTGCAGCCAAAGCTCCACTGTCATTTGGCGGAATTTCCAAAGATCTCAGGGAGGCCACAAGGGACCTTGGTGGCATGGCGTGTGGGTGAGCAGGACGAAGATATCCTGACAGTGTGGAACCAGCGAGAAGGCACCCGGGGGTGAAATGGGGAAGGAGACAGACACAGGAGGTGGCCCCCAATGTCACCTTTGCCCATTCCTAAAGTCCCCTGAGGATTCACCACGGAAACTTTGGATTCCTGGGGGACTAATTTGTGGGACTGGTTGAGGATCCTGCTACCTCCTCTGGGGAACTGTGGAATCCTAAAGGGGTGCTCTCCTCCTCTGCCCAGTGGCACGTGGGGAGAGCGCACACAGCCAGCCAAGTCCATGCCCCCGAGAGGGCTGAGCCAGGCCACTGCTAATGAGTCCGGTGCCAGCATCTTCGATCCAAGGGGGACGTGTGCTTACGGCCCGCTGGAGTGGGCACGTTCTTGTTTGGTCGGCAGCTTGGAGATTCTTAGAAAGAGAATAGTGCTGGGGTTACCAGGCTGGGAGGGGTTGTACCCCGGATTCAGTTAGCGCCCAGTGGCCGCAGGATCGAAATATGGCTCAGCCAAGGTGACAAGGGGCGGGGGCCTTCTTAGTGCTCGTCCTGTCTGCGTCCCCTGATAGACCAGAGCGGGTACTCGTGCTTGGGAAATGGTGTTGAGTCCAGCCTGCCTTCGATGTGCTTCAGATGCTGAAAGGTTCAGATCGAGGCCTCTGGATCTGCAGGGGGGCGAAGGGGCGAGTGCTGCACAATTGCCAGTTCCTGCAGAGCCCTCATTGGTGGGAAAAATACACCGAATTTTGTTTAGTCCTTTGGCAGGGCTGGATGGAAAGAGTTACAGGATGGGGGCGAAAGCCCTACCTTCGTTGAACTTGCTCTATGTCGCAATGGGGCGTAATTACCTTTGAGTGTAATTACAGACAAGACAAACGGCGCTCTTCGCCGTGGTCCTAAGGAGGCGGCTAATTCCCGACTTGGGCCGCAACTATGTGCAGTAGCTCCGCGCACTCTTTCTCCGAATGGACGCTCGTCACCCAGGCCCCGGCCTGGCCTGCCTCCTCGTACCTTTGAGTAATGAAAGGACACCGCGCGCCCGCCGAACCAGGCCTGCTGTATTAATAAGGCGACTTGCCTGTCCATTTATCATCAATTAAAGGGGCGCTGGTTTGTAAAGTAACCCCACCTTCGGCCCGGCCGCCCAGAACGGCTCCTCATTTATTTTCTGCGCGGTTTCGATTGGCGTCAGACCCACCTTGCGGCTCAGAGGTGACAGGCGGTATGAAAAAGTCCTCTAATTGAGACATCTCAGGGGAGAAATGGAAGAAAACTGTAACGGTAATTAGAATGAGAGGGCTTCAAGCTGGGTAAGGAAAATCAAATAGGGGTGGATATTAGGGGCCGTTACAGATGGAGATGAAAGCGGGTGAAGGAGAACTAGGTGCGAGAGTAGAGTGTAGCCTTTTCACACTTCAGGGAGAGAGAGGAAAAAGCAAAGAAATGCCCTGGGTCAGGGGAATGGGCTTTTAGGAAGCGTGGCCTGCATGCTGTCTGCAAGACAAAGCTAAGAAACCAACCAGAAAATCTTGAGGGTTTATCAGCGGTGTCCAACCTTTCAGCTTCCCTGGGCCACCCTGGAAGAAGAAGAATTGTCCTGGGCCACACATAAAATACACTCACACTGACGATAGCTGATGAGCTTAAAAAAAAAAAAAAAAAGTCCGTGCATCAATTTCGTTGTGTTTTCAGAAAGTTTGCGATTGTGTGTTGGGCCTCATTCAAAGCCGTCCTGGGCTGCATGTGCTGACCCTGGGTTGGACAAGCCGGCTTTACATCCCGGTTTCTGTTTACTCATCCCCACTGTGTAGGGACTCTTCCCCTCATTTTGTAGGTGAGGCCAGAATGGCTCAGAGAGGTTGTCATCGTGTCCAGAGGTGCACAGCGAGTGGCTGTCGGATCAGGTGTTTGTGCCCGCAGCTGTGTGTGGAGCCCAAAGCAGGAATACTGTTCCCTCTGGCACAGAGTCCCTTCTGCTGAGAAAAGCAGGTGCTAAGAGGGGCCTGGACCAGCCCGGTCCGGATGTGGGTGGGGTGGTGCAGAACTTCGGGCTTGGGGTGCTTCCTTGGTGTCTATTCCTTCTCAATTGTGGACCAGAAAGTTAGGAGACCTTTCAAGTTCCCAGAAGTGTTCATATCCTCTGCGTGTGTGTGTGTGTGTGTGTGTGTGTGTGTGTGTATGTGATTTTCTTCCCTTTTCAGTAAACTGAATTTCAACTTGGGAGGGGGGCGTTAAAAGCAAAAAATCTGATGCAGCACTTATATTTTAATGCCCCATAGATCTCTAAGGTCATTTTAATATGTTGTCTGGTTTTTCTTGGGAAAACGTGTTGCTCACGGAGTTAAATAGACCAGTTTACTCAGGCGAGGTCTCACATTTAGTGATTGATCGTCATTTCTTCGTGTTATACACTAAACTTGATGAGATGTCGGCATAGGGACGAGGGCAGATGACTCCATCAAAGCAGAACTAAAACAAAGCTGCGATGTATGGCAGGGCTGGCCTGAGTGGGGACACCGCACGGGCATGTCCTGTCCCCGAGGCCAGAGTCACTCTCTGGCCACTTGGGCTGTTTCTCTGCGCAATCCCAGACGGGGTGGGGGCCAGAGGGGGAAGAATGGAAAATAAGGGGGGAGGGCGTACCGTTTCTGCCTCTGCCCAGCGCCGTTTCCGGGTCCTCCTCCTTTTAAGTTCAGCCCTGTGGCCACCAGGGGGCCACCGGAGGCGGGAGGAGGCATATTCTACAAGCGTTGTCAGGTGGAGATGCTGCCTCCTGCGTCAGTGCACTCACTGATTTCCAACTATCTAGGCCGAGGGGCCGGAAGGCTATGTCATGTTAACTCGTAATTCCTGCCAACTAGAAGCGACCGTATCAGGGGAAAGGAAGTCGGCTACAAGTGCTCGGAGAGACCCCGAAACCCCCCCATGCATTCTAAGAACGAATGGTTCTGAGTTTTTGTTAACTTAATTCGCTGCTTATTCTTCTATTTGAATATCTGCCCTTGTTAGTCAATAAACATTAGCATCTGTCAGCTACTGAAGAACATTTTCTGGAGAAAAGCATGACGTCAGAAAAAATCCCCAGTGTTTGGGAGGCGGCCCAAAGTATCAGGCCGGAGAGACGTTTACAGCGCGCGCGTGCGTGCGTGCGTGCGTGCGTGTGTGTGTGTGTGTATGCGTGTGCGCATGCGTTTCCCCCTTTCCTTTCAACTTACGGTTATCATAATATTGTTATTGATAACGTATAATATGCTAGCATGATAATTATAAACTAGTCACATGAAAAATGCAGAGATCATTCTATTGTCAAGAGGGTGTCCTCCTCCAAGGCTGAACATCTATCTAGCTTTATTTGTTTTTAATTATGGTGATTTTTACAGATGATTGAACTGTGTGTTTTTTGTTGTTGTTGTTGTTGTTGTTTTTGTCTTATCCAGCCCACGAGTGGCCTATCACAGTTGCTCATTTCAAAGGAGAAATGTTGGGAAATAATTCAGTCTTTGGAATAAAGAAAGCAAGTCGTTTAGGTGATCACTTTTTTTTCACCTTTTCCTTGGATATGGAAACATTAGGGTGAAAACAGGGATTTTAAGGAGTGCACATAGGTGTTTCATCAAACATTGAAACACAAGGTTTTGCTTTTAATAAGAAAATTGAGAGTGGCTATCTACCTGTGTGTGTTTTTTTGCCCACCAGATGACCATGTTCTTTTTTCGCATCTAGTCTCCCTCTGATAATCTTTGGGGAGGAAGGGTCTTGTCTTCTGGGACTGGGGTGCAGGTGAGGGTCACCTCCCAAGTTCATGTTAAGTCAGAGGAGACTCAGGCAGATACAAGAGGAGGAAAAGTGAATGTTCATTCCGTGTGTCACTGGGCATGTTTCCCACAGCCATCCTGAGAGACCCAGAGCCTTTGGGGCCTCAGGGACTTTTGGGGCCACATGGTGGGTCGTGGAAGGGCGAGGCTTCTCCACAAGGAATGGGCACACCTAGCCCATTTTCTCACTGCCCGAAATATGTCATTTTCACTTGAATGCATTGGGCACAAAGCTGTATTTCAAGTTGAGTATGTGACACTAATATTCTTAACTACAGCACTGACTGTCCAGCCAGCACCAGTGCTGCTGTTGAATGAACTCACACTCCTGTCAATGCTAATAACAGTGTCATCAACTGCTATTCACTGGCTACGTTCTTCTGACCATTTAGTACGTGCTGAAGACCGTGACATCGTATCCTCACAGGTGTCTGAATTACGTGCAATTCACAAATCAGGGAAAGAAGTTCCCAGAAGTTGAAATAACTTGCTTAAGGTCACAGTCAGTGGCAGACCCAATTCCAGGCCTCTCTGGCTCCAAGGCTTGACTCTTAATTAATCAATCATTTTACTTTACTATTAATGGCACAGTAATGAAAGGAGGTTAGTGAATTTGTTTTCAATTTAAAAACTTTTTTAGGGTGGGGCATGTGTTCTCCTAACTGATGTCTGTTGAGGTGGTGGGACAGGGCTGATGTTCAAGGGGCCTTCCTGCTCTATTGATCATGGGGAATCTCAGCCTCTGATCCGGCCAGGGAAGGGGCCAGGTCTCTCCTGATCTCCACCTCTCCGAAGCACTGGCTCCTCGCTCAGGATCAGAAGGTCCCTTTTTAGATCCTGTGTATCCAAGGGCTTCCAGCCCCTTGCCCAGTGGTGGAGGTGTAGGGGAGGTCCGTCTCCCGTCTCCTGTCCTGCTCCCGACTTCCTCATGTGAAGCTTCTGGATGGAGGCCTTTGGAAATGAGCTGTGAGTCCATCATATCTGCAGCCCCTGGCCACTCCACAGTGACATCCTTGTGCACACTTGGCCTTGAAGGGCTCAGGCAAATGTAGCTGATTTCTTCTGTGAGGCATTATGATGCCCACCTCCTTCTCCCTGATGCTACCCAATATGAACAGTATTTTGTAAAAGCTGCCCCACCCGCACCGGAGTCATCCTAAGGCACTGTCGTGGGGAGTCCAGAGTTCATCGATGTTGTGGTTTAGAATGACCTTGGCTGTACTTAGTGACAGTGGGTCTTCTGTGTAGAGGCACAGCAGTCTTGCTGAGCCTTAGATGGAGCCTTCCTTTCCTAGAGAACACCTTCAACATTGCAGAGGATGCTCTTAGTACATTATATACCGGGAAGGCACTCCCGGCTCACCTGATCCTGGTGTCTGCCGTGTCAGACTCGGTTTGGCTCTGTCAGTGCAAACACGTTTTGGGCCTTTGAGCACTGCTTGCAGAGACCGCAGGACCCTCTGTTTTGCTTTTGGTCTTTCTCTATGCTCTCTCCCAGCTTTGCCCAACTTCTCACCAGGGCTTTGCAGTTCTGCCTCTCGAGCCTTGGCCACTGACGCCCTTTCAACTTTGACTGTTGGGCTGCTCAGAAGGAATCGCCTTGTTCTGCTGTTACATCTGGGCACCTCATGTGGGACCCCCTGCCCATCACAGCCCTGTCTGTCGGCAGGTATCTGTCCTACCCAGGGGGTCAGCCCACACTCCACCTGCAGGTGTGATCTTTGGCATCCAAGGGGTATAATCTCTGGAATATGCCTAAAGCAAGTCAGCTGTTGAATTGGTCCAAACAGGTTCCTTTGAGCAACATTAAATAGTGCCTGCTTCCCAATAAAATGTTTAATTGATATGAATTACTTTTGGCCAAAAAAAAGAAAAAAGATGATTGGACTCATAGAGTGGGAAGCTGGACCTTTTCATCTTCTGCTGAGCACCCTTGGCAATTCTGACTTTTGGACGGAATTCTGGGCAGGTTAGCTCAGATCAAGTGCAATGCCAGGGGCTGAAGGGTACAAGCGGTGTTCCTGCAAACTGCCAAACCCTGGGAATGGCATGCTACCAGATGGGAACGTTGGAGTGGCTCCATGCCCAGTGACTGGGGGCGTGGGCGGAGGGAGAAGGTCAGAAATAGAAGCGAGAACCCCAGTGTTCAAAAGGTTGCAAAAGTCTTCAGGTTTACACTCTTATCACCTGGGAAGGAAGGCACATAGTCTTTATGAATGAAGCATCTTACATATTCAGTTTTGGGATTCCAGGAATATTTTTTTAGTTCTCTGACCACCTGTAGTGGGGGAAAAAAAGCCCTAACAACTTATGCTCTGCTACTCACAATAATTATAGAATTTTTTCTCCCTCCTATGCCAGGTAGAGCATCTAAGTAATAAAAATACCCACCTAGGACTGAAATGGCATTTCTTTTAAGTTGCATAAAAATTCCGTGCACAGAGTTGGTGATTATGTATGTAGGAGAGGTGACTATCGAAACTGTGACTTGATTCATTCAGGCGTCTAAAGGTGGATCGGAAGTCCAGCCTGCATCCAGGCAATGCTGGCTGTGGTGAAACTGGCACCGAGGGGTGGGGGTGTGGGGATGTGTGCCTGCACCCTTTCTCCCAGTAGCTATTTAATATGGCAAAGGCCATTAAGTGAGGAGGACAAGGACATGATGTCCCTGCTCCTACAGCAAAACTGCAGCTGATATCACTTGGAAAAGTAGGCATAATGTGGTTCCACTGCAGAAGAAGTGGGGGCATGCAATTTAGTTTTTTTCTTTCTTTTGGAAATATACACCTCTTAGAAGGGTTAGGATAGTTGAAAAGTGGTTAAATAAACAGCGCTTTCTGACCGTTGTCAGTAGACTGCCTTGGAGTATTAGCTGTTTATTTCACTGACATACTCTGAAGGGCCTACAGGGGGCTCTTTCAGAAGTCAGGACCTCAATGTAATATACAAACATTGATTCTGATATTTCCCCTGATAACGGTGCTTGGCCATATTGGGGTCGTAAGTCAGTAGGGTTCATTGACTGCTGTAATGCTCACTGTCACCAGTAATAAGTACAGAGGACTTGCTCTAAAAGCTAGCTTATACAACTTTAAGGAAACTTGGATTGCTTAAGTGAACTTGTAAGGCTCTGGGGAGGCAGGCGAGTCGGCCTTAGTTGTCTACTTATATTAATTTTATATAGTTTATAGAAAGGCTGTCAGTGGTGCTTATTAATTTATGAAAGACTCTTGTCTACCTTGCTAGCTTGCTTTGGCCATTCTGCCTTTCCTTTTAGAAAATTTAATATAAATTAAACCTTATCAGACAAAAGTGCCTAAAGGATGATATCTGAAGTTCACAGCTGGACTACAAGGATCCAGAGATGCCTTTTTGCTGGCACAATTTCATTTGAAGTGACGCGAGAACCATATCGTGGCCACAAAACATGAGAAGAAAAAAGCAATTAAGGGTCATACTGCAGTTAGTCAAGGAGTAGATATTTTTAAAATAGGAGACATACTTGCTCTTAAGGATTTTGTTTTTTCTTGTTTCTCCGACAATTAATGGCTTGTAGTGGGAGCATCTTCTCGGCCTTAAACAAGGGCATGGTTCTTGAGATGAACATATTTATATGTCATTGCAGTGACTTGAAACATCTGATGGCTGAGGTCAGTCTGCTGAGCAGAGGGAAATGGAACATTGCCATGGACATGAAAGCCAGTCTTACTGATGGAAATGTTCCTTCTAGGTTGATGTGCTTTGGAGTATAGAGGGCAGGACATGATCAGGGAACGGCAGGGATTTAAAAATGTTCAAATACATGTTCTGAGGTTGGACAGCTGATCATCGCCTGAGGAGTACACTGAGGGTAAGGGGGTCTGCCACCCACACCCACCCGATCCCTCCAACTCAGGGATCGGGCTAAGGATCACTACTATCCAGAAGCACTCTTCTCCTGGGAAGGCGTTTTGGGCAGCACATCCAAGGAAGGGAGTAGCATGTGTGCCAAGGCCTAGAGTGAGGAGTGCAGATCCAGCCAGTTTGGCTGTGGTGCAGTGGGTGTGGGGCATGGAGGGGATGCAAGATTGGCCTGGGAAGGTAGCAGGCAGACATGCAGTAAAGCAGGTAGTGGGCGACATTCAGAGGTCTGAAGCGGGGGAGGACTCAGATGTGTAGATCTGAGAGTTTGAAAGGTTACGTTGAAAGACCTCCCCTTCTTGTTGGGCTGGACCGGCTGGTGGCAGATTGTGATCCTACAGAGAACTGGTAGAAAAGAAAAGCAACAAGAGAAAAGCAGTTAGTTACCTACAAGGGAACTCCCATCAGACTGTCCGTTGATTTCTCAGCAGGAACTTTGCAGGCCGGAAGGGATTGGCACAAAATATTCAAGGTGATGAAAAGCAAGGACCTACAACCAAGATTACCCAGCAAAGCCGTCATTTAGAATCAAAGGACAGAGCAAGAGCTTCCCAGACAAGAAAAAGCTAAAGGAGTTCATCACCACCAAACCAGCATTACAAGAAATGTTAAAGAAGAAGAAGAAAAAAAGAACAAAATATGAATAATAAAATGGCAATAACTATGTACCTATTAGCAATTACTTTAAATGTAAATGTATTAAATGCTCCAATAAAAAGACATGGTGACTGAATGGACAAGAAAGCAAGACCCTTACATAGGCTGCCTACAAGAGACTCACTGCAGATCGAAAGGCACACAGACGGAAAGTCAAGGGACGGGAAAAGATAGTTCATGAAAATGGAAGAAAAAAAGCTGGACTAGCAATACTCACACCAGATAAAATAGACTTTAAAGCAAATGCTCTAACAAGAGACAAAGAAGGACTCAGTAATCCCACTTCTGAGTATTTATTTATCCGAAAATATTGTAATAACACTATGTATGGTGTCAGATGGCTACTGTAGTTATCGGGTGATCACCTTCTAAGTTATATGATGGTCTAATCACTATGTCTGGCACCTGAAACTAATACAACATTGTACGCCAACCATAATTGAAAAATTATTATAAAAAGAAACCCCCCCAAATCTGAAGGGAATATTGAACCTGGCGCTAAAAGATTCAACAAAGGGGTTAAAAAGTGAAAATGAAAACAGTTTGCTATAGCGCTAAATTTAGCAGTGCATCCGTTATGGCTTCTCTGCACTGTGAGGAGATACTGAAGTTCTCGGGGGCTAAGGAAACCCCCGAAGTCCCATTCCAGTTCAGATTCTTTTCTTTACTACTCTCCCATCTTTCTTCTTTCTGTCAAGTTTTTTTTTTCCTTTACTTTTCCTGCCTTTACTTGGAAATGTTGCTTCTTTGATGAAGAACTTTGAAATGTTGATTGCTGAGATGTCTCAGAATTGCTATCAATAATGGCTCAGATTCACTGTTTCCTTTGTAATGATTGTCAGTTTTATATATATATATTTAGCTCCAATGACAGATCCACACAATGCTGGAATTTACTAATGCTGGAATTCGCTCTAGTCTTCGAAATGAGGGCTGCCACATTCACTTCTGGGGACTAGTGCCTGTCCTCTGTGGGTCCCATGCCCATTGTCCCCACTTCACCGAACCCCTTTTTGATCACCAGTGGCTCAGTTATTGAGGAGTTATCAAGCACATAGAGTGTGCTTTTTGCTGTGAGGAGTTTATATTAATGATCCTGGAACATTCTTGGAAGTTAATCTTCCAAAGGACATCTGGAAGTCTTTTTTTCTCAAGTTTGAGAGCCAGATGTTTCACTTTTCCCAAAGTTTTGTAGGTAACTAGGTTTGGAAAAAAGAAACTTGCAAAGAATTTTGCTAGGTGAGACCTTTGTTGACTATTGGATACCACAGGGGATCAATATCTGTTGACTGCACCCACTTCTCCTCCCAAGCCTCTCTGCTATCTCTAACTGTGAAGTCCAGGGATTATTATTTAATATATTGGAACAGTGCTGAGAACATTGGGAATGATAATGATTAAAGAGCCTTCCAGATAACCAGAATCACTCATGTCAGAAGTCCCAGGTTCAAGACTAAAATCGCTCGTTTGTGCAATGTGGATACCAAGGATAACATACCCACCGCGTCCACCTCCCAGTACTGCGGGGACAGTCAGCTTAGACGATGGATATGAGAGTGCTTTGTAGACCGTAAAGCACTACCGAAATGTCAGTTTTTCCTACAGCTTTCAGGCCAATGTTTTTCTTGTGCATGTTGGCCCAAACTAAGGAAGCCATTTTAACTTTTAATGAAAAACAATTTCTTCATCCTCACTAGTGGCTCATCTTGCTAGGAAGTCAAGTCTGTCTTCAAGGGTAGTGAGATCCAGGAGCTCAGATAATGTCATCAAGACTTTCACTGACCGTCTCTGTTTCCCTCTGCTCATGGGCCGTATCCTCTCCTCTGAGCTGAAGTTTTCTCTGCGTATCCAGGGCGATGACTACTCTTAATTACATCTCCACATAACTCAACAGAAAGAGGGTTTCTTTCCCCTAGTGTCCCTCCCTTCGTACCAGGAAAGCGAGCTCAGATGGCCCTGTTTCCGGACTGCTTGGAGCAGGGAAATGGGTTTCCTCGATTGGGGGCCCTGCTTCCTGGGCCAGGGAGACGTAAGGGCAAGCTCCTGTGGCTGCTCAGATGGTTAGAACCACAGGAGTGAGAGACAGGGATTGTCCAGAGGACAGCTGTTGACCAGCTCACACCAGCTGAAGCTCTGTCTTCACCCTTAAGGACACCTGGTTGTCGGGCACGGGGTCTGCCCGTGCACCCACCCTGTCTCCCATTTGATTATCAGGGAAGGTACATTACAGATGAGGCTCTGGGTGCTCCTTGTGTGTGAGTCGAAGGACACAGCTCAGAGAGTTGATCTTTTGACACCAAGGCCAGCCCGGGGAGTATCTTGGGGAAGGAAAGGGGAAGACACTTTCTTATGTTGTCCTATAGGCAGGATAGGACCATGAGGGGAGTTGTAGAGAGGTAGACTTCGGGGTGAACAAACAGGAAGAACAGAGTCCTATAACAGGAGCTGTCCACAGGCCCACCAGCACCCCATGTGCTGGGGTGAGAGGTGAGCTTGGTCAGCCATGGCGGGGAGTTGGCCAACCACCTCTCAGTGCCTGTGACTTCCCGTTCCAGAAACTTCTAGCTTCTTTTCACGGAATTATAGATCATCTTACACGAAAGCTGAGATCCTGAATCAATGCCTGGGTGTTCCAAGTGCCTCGCCATGGCAAGCCTGGAGAATGGAGACCATAAATGATTCAACTACTGCTCTCTGGTGCGAATCACCCAAGAATTCCAAGCGATTTGCTTGTTGATTTCTGCATTTGGCAACAACCCCTATACTCTGTGGGGTAGGTTGTTGGCTGTAGTGCCCATCACAGGGAATCTACTGTTTTGGCTAAAAGGCTCAGCAGTTTTCGGAACCTGGAACTACTGCCCTGGAATGCACCATGCCAAACCCCCTGTCGGCCTAAAGAAAAGTGGGTGTCACCGTTAGCTGCTAATATTTTCCTGAAATCTACGCCCTTCTCAGCTCATCTGCCTACAACTCAGTGCTCCCCGACCGGGCGTGTGTTTTTCAAATAAACTGCAGTTAATGGTGCAAAATATTTACATTTATGCCCCACATCCAGACAGCCACAAAACTTTCTTCTCTTTTCGTAGTTCCAATATTTAATTAGTGATGAAGCACCAGGAACCTGTGGGGAGAAGCACCCCATTATTTTTTAAGTGATCGTGTATTTACAACTCCTCTCCACCTGCTCCCTCTGTCCCCACCCGGTACACAGATTCATCTCAGCCGTTCCCTCAGGAATACAGCTGTGTCATCACATAGCAGGGAGTCCTAATATTTCATACGAAGCTGTGAACCAATTAGGAACGGCTACTGACTGTGCTGACTCATGGGAAGAGAAGAGGGGAATGTGTCCTTCAGGTAATGAACTTCTGTGGGGACTTAACCCATATTTCATTTCTGAGCACCGCAGGGTTTCCCTTGTCACCATTCCCAGGCTGTAGCTCCTCCGGGCTGCCCCACGCGAGGAGGATTAGGCAGAGATGAGTGTTTGCCCAGTAACCAAGTTTCTGTTAATGATAACAGGGACCGGAGCGATGCGTGGTGAGATCTTAGGCAACCTCTGAGGCCTCAAGATGGCAGATGTCCGGGAGTTGACGGGGACAGTCAGGGGTGGTGGGACCCATTTAAAGGGACACGCTCAGCTGAGCTCCAACCCATTGTGGTTCATGGAAATCAGAACTTCTGGTGTTCGGTGATGAGTCCCAAACCCAGATTTTTAAAATGTGACATTTTTAAATTTCAAAGGGAGGCACAAATGAAACGAATCGCCCCCAGCATGCCAGTTTGCAACCCCTGGCCTAAACAAATCTACCAACCTTTTGTTTTTCCGGTCGGTGGATAGGTTGATTACACGTGCATAGACTTTTGTTAGGGTTTCCTACAGCTTTGCTAATGTACCCATCCAAGTGCAGCAGAGGACTGGGTCCCGATTCCCTGCTGGGTCCACGTGCTGAGAACCTAAGGCAGGGGCCTGGCCAGCTAGGGACATGCTAGGTCGAAACCCTCGTGGGCACCGAGAAGGGGGGAGTCCACGTCCACATGACGTGGGATGACTCCGACTCCCTTTAACCAGACAATAGGACTCTAGCCCAACGTGGTGGTTGGGTCTGGAGCAGTTTCTGCGTTTCTGTTGAGGCAGGAGTGGATTCCTATAGTGCAGGCACCTGTGACCCACCACAGAAGAGAAACAAGACCCGGGAAGTGTCCCCACTGAGGAGGACACTTGTGCTAGCTTTGACAGGCTGCGTCTCCTTTAATGTACGCCGCCACACGAGGAGGGTGTTACTGTCTTTTTGCCAGAGATGAAAGTGGTGGGGAGTTTCTGCCGTCAGTGAGTTGAACTGAGACCTGACTTGGGATCATCTGATAGAAAGCAAGTGACACCACGCTGATCTGAGGGCAGGGGCCCTTGTGACAAAGAGCAAGAAAACCCCGCTGTTTGCCTAGTACTTATTTATGACCCCAAATTGTATAATGTACGTTTGCACATATCCTTCATAAGAAGTGCTTTCTTTTCTTGATAAGCTTAAATAGTGACCCCAGGAGGAGTTCGTTTTTAGCTCAGAGAACCTGTGTTGAAATAGGATGTGAGCAGAACCTCCCTCACCCAGCACAGCCCACTCCTGGGCCATTAACAGCTCCGAGTTTGAATGGGAAAGGTCCGAACTCTTCAGCTGAGATTTCTTTGCTCCACTGAGTGCGATCCCTGTTGGAGCTATTAAAATGTCTTTTTAGTGCTTAGTCCAAAATGACCTCCTTTTACAGTTTTTCCCGTTACATAGATCTGTAGCCTTTTGCAAAATGAATTGCTTTTAGTGGTGGTGGGGAAGAGTGTCTGTGATTTTAATATTATTACATGAGGTCCGTGGATTAATCGATGCTTAAGAGCCATCCAGCTCTAAGCTGATTGCAAGTAAATGAAAACGGACTCGGTGGCTAACTCCTGCCTCCCCCAAAAGTCCTCTGAAATGGCAGTGATAGGAGCTAAAGGATGGCAGTGCCTGGGCCCCAGCATGTGGAGGGTTTATGCGAGATGCTTAGTATTCATCTGGTATTCATTGCAATAATATCCATCTTAGCAAATTCTCCTGGTATTAATGTAGATGTTCTGTGTTTAATGTGTACTCCCCGTGGAATTTCATTGTAATTGAGCACTGAATAATGTCTACGTAGGGTAAAGTGATTCCAGAATTTTTTTTTGTAACAAATGGGTTTTAGTGGAATGGAAGATCCCAGATTTATCTCCAAGTCTCTATTAGACTCTTTTCACTCTCATTGTCATGGACTGTCTTGACTGTATTATTTCCAGACAGTTCATGATTTCCCTGCTTAGAAAACGACGATTCGTGAGTGAAGTGAGACTGTTTTATGTCGTGCCATTGATTTTCTTTTTATTGCTGTTGTTTTGCAAGATAGCTTTAAAAATCACCCGCATCACCCCTGTTGGTGTCATTATTAATAGCTGTAGACGTATAAGGGGACTGACTTGCATAGTAACAATAATAGCAAAACCTTACTGAGTGCTTACCATGAACTAAGCACCCCATGAAGGTCAATGCTTTGCCATTGCAATCTCATTGGAACCTCACAATCATTGAATAGGCCCCGCTACCATTTGTATTTTAGTCAGGTAAGCTGGGCATGAGAGGCTAAGGAATTTGTATGAGGTCATAAGGGCTGGAGGGAGACAGAGCAGGGGTGGAGCTCATATCCGCCCGGCTCGGGGCCTCAGAGTCTGTGCTTTTAGCCACCACACCCGATGGCCTGTGTTGGGGGGTGCTTACCAGTCAATGGAACCAACGATGGATTCCTGGGCTCGTGCGAAATTCCTGTGTCCCTTCACCACAAGCAGACGTATTTATGGAGGGAACTCGTGGGAGCCGTTTACCTAGATGTACAGGAGCGGCTAGTTGACCCCGGGGTTAGACGTTCAAATGTTCTTAGATTTCGGCAAAGTTCAGTCTCTCTTCAAACGAAATGCAGGGGCCGGCGCAAATAACGCCCCTTTTGAAAATGAGCTGGTAATCTCTACCAACTCTTTTATTCCAGAACCACAAGCCTGCAACTCGGTGACATAACAATATCACACTCAAGCACGCCGTGTGACATTTTAGGCGCAATGTTCCGATTGCTGTCCAGCTCGTAGGAGACATTTCACGTCCACCGTCATTTCTGCGGGACCCGGTCGAAGGCGGAATCTACTGTGCACAACAGATGAAAGTAGAACATCTCGGGTGGAAATAGGCTGCCCTTCTCCCCATTTTAGGCTGGGAACTCCATGGACCTCGGAGACCCCACTAGCTGCCCCAGGACCAACCCCGGGCCTAGCCACTCTCCAAAGCTGCTGCTAGCGCGCATTGTGCGTCTACCCGCTGGGGTGCACACCCGGAGCGCACCGAGTCGGTGACACGGTCTCCTTTGCCACGATGGCTACCGTCGGACTGATGGTGTACTTAGCGCAAGGGTATGGGACACTAAGGCCTATGTTGGATCAACTACATTTGATATTGCCATCATTTCATTTTCTTTCTCCTCTATTTCTGGTGTGTGTAATGTATTTTACACAGTTCTGCAAGTCACTTAAAAAAATTTTTTTTTTGAGCAAGGAGGTCAGGAAATGAGCCAATCACCAAACAAAAAACATCCCCAAATCTTTTCTGGCTCCAGGCACGAAGCATGCCAGTAACATCTACAAATTGTGCAGCTCGGACCCCGACTGTCACTGTCTGCGGGAAGCCACTATGGTGGTCCCCACCCTCAGACACATCAGCTTCCTGTGCTGTCACCCTCATGATGCCCGCACAGCTTATGCTCACAAACCTGTGTGATTATTGGGTTCCGCTCTGAGTCTGCAGTGGACTGCCAGCTCCCCGAGGTCAGGGAGAGTACCCGGGGTGTTCCCCATTTTATCCTAAATACCTAGCGTATTTCCTGGCTCGGGGAGGCTGTGCAGCAAAGATTGGTTGGCTGAATCAGTGTAGATACTCTTTGTTTTGGAGCCAGTTTAGCTGGATCGCCTTTCATTCCTGGGGATGCTCTGGAGCCAGGGTGCTTGGTTCAAATCCAGGGTCCACCAGTGACACCCTGTGTGTTCTTGGAGAAGTCGCTTAAATCTTTCAAAGCTCAGTTTTCTCATCTGTAAAATAGGACTGATGATAGAATCTATTTTGTACTGCTTATATGAAAAGTAACTAGAAGAATTACATGAACTACTTAGTTCAGTGCCTGGCATGTATTATAGTAAACCTCAACAAATTTTAGCTTCCTATTATTATATTTATTTCCCTGGTGAAATTCAGAGTGCCCTACAAGACACACACACGTAAATTGAGAATTACAATGCAGCATGAAAAGTCCAAATACTTAGCTCAGTTTCATTGGGGTTCTTGTTGAAATCCAGGGCAAAAAATGGAGCATGAAGTGACTAATTAATGAATACTAATTATTTATTTTTTCATTTATTTTATGACTAATTTATTTATGGCTAATACATGACTGATTTATTTATTTATTCTAGCTGGGCTAAATGTAGGGGTACAGGGGAAATGTGATACCATTCTTATTATTGGGGAATTAATAAAATCTGGCTAGGGAGAAAAAAATACAAATAAACAAAGTCAGTGTTGTAGAATACATGTTTTAATCCAGCAAATTTAAGAACTCACTGTCCTTAAACTCCAGAAAGACCGTGATTTCTCACTCACCTTTCCTTCCCGTATTTTTCAATGGAATCAATACTAAACCATAAAATAAGTGTGAAGAAGGCCAGCAAAGTTCTCATCCTTTCCTGGAACGACCCCTGTGATGCTGTTCTGGAATGCATTTCTCCACAAACTGCCTTTGGGTCCCTGCATTCCTGGTGACACACACTCATGCTGGGGGTGCCCACTGGGTGCCCAGCGTAGAGCACCGGCCATGGTGGGCGGGAGTTCAAAGCGCTGTGGGAGCTCTGGAGTCTGCACTAGCTCCGACGATGCAAGCCGAAGGTTCGGCGGCTCTTTCTGCCCCCGGCTCACCCTGTCACCACCTTCCTTACCCATGGGGGCCCCCGCTGTGTGCGTCAGTGGTTTTGTCACTTCCTGGAGCATCGCTCAGGCGCGCCCCCTTCCGGTCTTGCCGCGGGTCATTTCGCTGCCCCAGGCCAGCACCACACACAACAGTGAAGTAGAAAAATTATTCTATGATAACTCTTGGGGTCACCCTTCCTGTTTCATGTGTAATAGTATTCAGAACTTGTTTTCCAGTTGTTACTTGTTGTTTTAAAGTTGCCTCACGTGCATACTATTCTTTTGGTCTCAGATAGACCAACGCCCTTGGGAGTGGAACTGTGTCACTCACTGACTTGTGCCCTTGGTTCCTTGCAATCCATCAAATGATGGATGAGGATGATGAAGGAAGCATGCAAGTCCTAACCACAAGGAATGTATAGTCTCCTGGGGTGGCATGTGCTGTGTTTCCAGGGAGCTCTCTGAGCAAAGCCGAGTAGCAGAAAGGGGGCGGTGACAAACCCCACCCTGGGAACAGGACCCCAAACGGTGAGGAGCTCTCCCGGCAGAGAAAGGGTGTGTATGTGTGCAATTGTGTGTGTGTGTCTGTGTGTGTGGGTTGTGTGAGTGTGGGAAGGTTGTGCACGTTGTATGTGCGGAGGTGGTTGTGTGTGTAGGAATTGCGGTGTGTATGGGGGAATTGTGGGTGCAGGTTAAAGAATTCTGTGGGTATGTGGGGTGGGGAGTGTGTGGATAGTGTCGTGGGGCATGTTGTGATGGAGTTGTGTGTGTGTAAATGTTGTGGGGACGTGTTATGGGATTGCATGTGGGTGTTTTGAGTGTTCTGTGTCTAGGGTTATGGGGGTGTCTGGTGGAGTTGGGGTACATGTGGGTTTCTGTTGGAGAGCAGGGGCAGTTCTAGTTAAGACAGAAAACACACAGGACTGGAAAATGCAGAGTGAACAGCACAGCTTGCTGGGGGACTTGGACTTGACAGTGTTAAGTCACTAAGTCACACAATGGTTACAGGAAACAGATGACTCTCCAGGGACTTCGCGTGGGGCTGCCACGGCCACTCTAGTCTCCGTGGTGGGAAAAAGCAGTTCTCGATTGTTAATGCCAGCACCCCAGACAATATACTTTTTATCTCCGCTCATAACGGTCACGTAGCTAAATTCCATAAATCACGTCTCTGCAGTAAAAAGGTTAATAAGTTTATGCTGTATAATTGAAAGCCATACTGGTGATTAAAAGGATCTTATATATCAGTTTTCTGGGTCACCAACTAATTATTTTCAATGGCCAGTAATAAAACAGCACCATGGCTGGCCAGACCTGGCAAACCGTCAGATGTTAAATTGTGTAGAAAGGACTACAGCAGGTTACCTTAAGTTGCTTGGTCTTTCACTTGGGGTGTGCAGTCATTGAATTCTCTGGTGTGTGTGTGTGTGTGTGTGTGTGTGTGAGAGAGAGAGAGAGAGAGAGAGAGAGAGAGAGAGAGAGAGAGAGAGATTGAGACCTATGTGATGCTTTGGGGCCTCTTCTACCCAAAACAAGGAAGCTAGAAATTCCCCAAAGGGACTTGTCAGGCTCCTGGGACCCCAGGGTAGCTGTAATCACTCATGGTTAACGCACTTGGCACCAGTAATACTAAGAAGTATCTTTTACAGCTGGGCTGAGGCTGCAGTGTAGCACAAGCTTGGCCATCCTTGCTCCGAATCAAGGATTCAAAGCGGAAATTGGAAGGTACGGGTCGGGACGTGGCGTGGGATTAACGTTTATCGATTTCCCTAAAATGTTCCTGGAGCACCGCTTTGTGATTTATGTCCCCTAGAGGTCGCTAAGGCATGCACTTTCAACCCAAGGTTAGAGACCTGAAAATGGAGGCTTAACAAGTGTGGATGAATTGACCAAGGTCGCCCATCCAGCCGCCTAGCCAGCATTTAGGGCCTGGGGCCGTCTGGCTGCACGCACGCAGTTCCATTATTGTGTTTTACTTCCGGTTTCCTGGCGTACCTTCGGAAGGTGCAGCGATAGTGACAAAGATAAAATGTGCGTGGGTTGGTTCCGAGCTTGCGTTGGGGTCGTGGGGGTTTGTGGGCAGGGGGTGGTGGGGGCAAGGTTGCACGTTCCATAAAACACGGTGTGTTCCCTGACAGAGTGCACGGCAGCAGGGTGCACGGGTAAGGCTGGTCTCCCCGTTTTGGAGGCTGCCTAACGGGGTGGAAAGGAGACACCGAGGGGCAGTGGGAGAGGGCCATTTGTTTCAGCTCTTGGTCTTATTCCTTAAGAGCGGCCCCAATGTGTCCCTTAGGCAAACTGCCATCACCTCTAGAGTTTGTTCAAAAGAAACATGTTTACAGGGTTATATCAATAAAGAATCATAGTTGTTGTATATGTAAGTGTGAATTAGTGGGCTTAAACCCAGAAAAATTGCTAGATATCTTTTTTTTTTGACACTTGAATGTGTCTGGTTTTGCCCCATTTGAAGGAGAGAAATTAAGGTTGGAAAGTTTCTGTAGTTGAAGTCTTTGTATTTCTCTAGTGTTTTTGGCCACGTTCTAGTATTATCTTGCAGAACAGGCACTGTGTTGGGTTGTGAGTGTGTGTGTGTGTAGGATTGGGAAGATTTATAAAATCATCCTATTGGGGCTCTACAAAGTCTCCTAATAGATGATTCAAAAAGTTTGAATCACTCAGTTACTTTCTTCAAAGGCAAGTGATTGGCAGATGAAATAAAGAATGAAAACTGGAAGGTGAATGCCATTGTCTTGACTGTAGAGTTTAGTCATTTAAAGAACAGCTAAGAGCATCCAGGATTGTGATGACTGGTTTTAAAAAATGCATTTGCCAGACATGGTAATCAAACCATCCAATAAAGGGGACATTCTGAAGATGCCCCCCGAGAAGGGACGTTCCCAGGACTCTCCATGGGTTTGGTAATCAAACCCAGGTGCTTTCTCCTGGCATCTAGTCCCAGGAAAGATGGAGCTGAGCTAGCAGTGGCTTCCCACCTGCCATCAGGAGGTACGTGAAACGTGGGCGCAGCCGCAGTGCCTTCCTAAAGGAGGAAGGAGACGTGATGAACCCAATAACCCGGGGGTGGGGCAGCGGCAGGAAGGCTTATACGCATGCGCGGAGAAGGGCGCGGCTCTCCTTCGGGTCAAAGGGGCCCGGTTCACCTTGGGGGACATGCTTGGGCTTCTCCCATCGCATGGATTTTGCTCGTTGTCCGTTGCGACAAGAGTGTGCCAAAGAGGGCAGCTCCCTTAGCTGTGCGGCTATATTTTAAACAAGAAATAGTGGCGGGTAGGGTTGGGTGGGAGGTGAGAGGGGAGGGAGGAGGAGGCAGACGTGCGACGACGGGATTGGAAAGCGAAGCGAGACGTGGGGGAGGGAACGGCCAATACACGCCCACGAAGATGAGACCACACGGGCTTCCGGGGGCTTGAGGCGCGAGGGGCCTTTCCCTGTCGTGGCAAACACACTTGGACTAAAACCCAGCGAGCGGCCTGCACCCTCGCTCGTCCGGTGTGCCCTGGTGGTCAGTGCGTGCGCGGGCGTCTGGGAGGTGCAGGGGGCTGGGTGCCCGCGCCCCGGTGCACCAACCGTGGTTTGCACGGTGTGCCGCCTCGACCAGGGGGTGCCCATCGCCCACGACTGGTTTTCACCCGCACAGGGAGCTGGTAGGAAGGAAGGCGGGCCGAGAGCGGGGGTTCTCTTTATCCTCAGAAAAGGCCGTCCGAATGGTCCGCGTTTTCTCTGGCCCGTTCTCTCCGTCCAGGCCCAGAGCTTTCCTCTGGCAGACTTTTCTAGCCCCATCCTCTCCCGAATCAGAGGTTTTATGTCCTGTTTCTCATTGCCAGCTCCTCTGATGGACACAACCAGTCTGGCACGAAAATACCTATTGGTATGAAAGGACCTCTCTGTTAGGGACGTCTTTAGGAAACGATACCCTGATCCATGGAAAGGCTTGGATGGAGGAATTTCAAACACCCTTGTAGGCAAGGCAGGGATTAGAGAGAGGTGAGTGGGGCACAACATTGAAGGGGAGGAAGTAAAAAACCAAACTTAATAATTAGGATACAATTTTATTACAAATCAATGCAAATAATCCATGATAAACAGAATGTCGAAGTATAAAATACAGAACCGTGGACTGTGATTAGGGCAAGGCCGCGAGACACCCACGCTCAGGGTCGTGCAACTGTCCAGGGTTGAATCTGGTTTTGACGTAGAGTTCTGCTACTTCGCTCATGTGGAGCTGGGGCTGGCGAGGCCATGATGGGCCAGTGCCTGTGCCTTCAGCTATAGCTCCAGCCTCATCCTACAGCCCAGCTCAGATTCTCTCCGGAACTCCTAACACAGGTTTGCAATGGATTCCCTTTCGCTTAAGCTGGGTTGAGGGGTGGTTCTGTTTTTGGCAACCAGCCATCCCTAACAGAGACAGAAATAAAAGTTTCTTTCCTTCCCTTATGACTTCACAGACCATCTCCCCTGCTAGACTGAATCTTCTATTTCAAATTATAAAGAGCAATTTTATAACAGGGTAAAGGATTTCTTTTTTAAATATATCACCTCTAATCCAAATAGTCTAATTTATGGTTTTCATTTTTACATGGTCCCATGTAAGATCTGATCACAATCATAGAGAACATACCATTTTGGATTCTGTTCTTTTTGGTGAACTTTGTAAACAAGAGATTTTCCATGTTGTTACCTGTCAGTGGCTCTAGGCCATTCTGTTGAGTTTTATGTTCTATATTTCACTCATTAAATTTCTTGTTAGACTTCTAAATTATGTCCAATTTCTTTAACATAATACATAATGTGAAAATGAATATGTTCATCTTCATAGACTTTGTTTCTTCAGTTATTTCTTTAAATTATGGTCCCAGAACTCTGATTTCTGAGCCAAAGTCCCTTGTTATGGTTCTCAGTATATAATTTGTATTGCAACATAATTTTTAACAGCCCTTAGAATTTATAGTGCAAACAGTAGCATTTGAACCAAAATTAATCTTACACATAAGCTACCTCATTTCTCATTTAAGTGGGGCTGGGGGATGGGTTCCTCTTTAAAAATGGATTTATTTGTGGTATTGTTCAGTGGTAAAATTGAGCCCCAGATAGATTTTTTTCCCCCAGTGAAATGCAGTAGAGCCTATGGTTACAACTACCATGTTTTCTCTATCCAGTTTATTTCACCAACCAGCAGCACGATCATATTTTATGGATTTTATTTTTAACCAAGAAAATATTTTTGACACCTCTGAGAACCAAATAGTCATAGAAGTTGCAAATTGAAATAGGAACTCCAATATCCATAGCAGCTGTCTGGTGCCAAAACATTTATCTTTTAAAATAACAATATTAATGTCCCACCTCCAAGAAAGAATTAGACTCTCCTGTCTCATCCGTGGGCATCTGCAGTGATGTTACCATATCCCTGACCTGCTCAGGAAGTAAATATATGCAAATGAAAATCCGAAGCCATATTTCACATTCCTGTGATTTATCTTCACGGAGGCATTTAAGGCCATCTTTAAACAAATCGTAAAGACAAGGAAGGCCCCGAGGCCCCAAAAAGCTCCACTTCCCCAAATCGAGTCAATAACTGAGGCGAGTGATTCAGGAAATATTTCTTTTGACATGCATCATCGTCCGTCTACAAAATAATGGTCAGCATTTTCCTCCAACATTTTGAAACATTCAACTCCTTCTCAACCTCGATAAATGAAATGGAGGTAGGAAGCCCACATGTGACCACTGAGAGGTCAGCATCTTAAGAGCAACTTGGGGCCACACCGTTAGCAGAAGTACTGTCATCAGACACAGCATTAGGTCAACAGATTTAAAATCCAGACTACCTTAAAAAAGAGGGATGTTCTGGGGTAACCATGGAAACAGGGAGCAAATGAAAGGAAGAAGTCACACAGACAGAGGCTCAAGGAACTCTGACTAACTAGGGAAAGTCTAACTTCTAAAATAGGTGACGCTGGAGCTGGGCAGTGCCTGGAGTTTATAAAACACTGCCCTCATTTTATTGAGGAAGACGTGCAGGCTTGCCTGGGGCTGCACGGATAGACGATTTCAGGACCTGCAGGCCTGCAGTTCAGCTTGGTGGACTGATGGTCCCTTTCATGGCTGTGTCACTGATGATCACGGTCTTCGTGGTGGCACGCTTCCCGCTCCAGTCCCTCTTCCTTGGTGCCCCCCATGTTTCTGCCCTGGGAGACAGCTAGGGGTGTCCCCATTCCAGGGAAGTGCCGTGACCCCTGGGCTACTACTGCTGAGCGACACTGACAGGTCTGCCCTCGGCATCTCTTCTTCTGTCCTATCAGGATGGGACCCCTGCCTCTCAGCAGCGCAGTCTCTTTTTCTCTGAGCCCCAGTTTTTCAGAAAACATGCAACGGGCCCCATTCCCCACTCACTCTCTTTAGGTTTGTGTGCTGGTCCCCTCCAAAGGAGCTGAATGGTGACTCCAGAGAAGGGACAGCTGTCTGGACAGGTGGCCACGCACTGTGTCTCCTACAACAACAGAGCATCATTTGGGGGCCCGGTATATTGAAATATACAGAGTCCTGGAAGGAAGCAGAAGTTACTCAGGTGCTTCCATGAAGAAACTTGCAGAAAGGATGGGATGGTGTTCAGGGACCAGCCAAGCGGTGGTGAGGCACCCAGGGAGTAGCAACAGTGGGGAGCTGCTGCCCCTCAAGGCTGAAGAGGAAATGGGGGAGAGTGTTACAGAGGCTCGTGAGTGATGGGGTGCTGGCAGAAGGGCCACCTGACAAAGGCACAGCCGTGAAGATGCTGACAGTGCCGGAGATGCTGTCCCGACATGGGGAGGGCCAGGGGAAGGACTCACCCTGCCTCTCTTACCATCCTCCTTCCTGCGGGCCTCCTATTGGCCAAACCCAAAGGGAAGTCAGCCAACCAGAGAGCCTGGATATCGGATTGTAAGGTCAGCCTCCTGGGGCTCAGAGCAGAGCAGAGCAGAGGATAGATTTGGAGAATAAAAGGAAAACTACGAGCAACTGTTTTTCAGTACGTCTTGTCATATGGCATTCCAAACAGTCCCATCGTGTGGCTGAGGAACCGAGGAATCTTGACAAGGTGCTTGTCCATCAGAGATTGCTCATGACCACAGAGCTGTGGGTCACGGGGATAGGGACACGTCTGTTTGACCCCGAAGATAACAGCAGCGTCTGTCTCAGTGTGTACCGCCAGTATCCAAGTACTGTGCTAACACAGTCCTTAGCTTATTTAATCCTCACAGAGGCACTGGGAGCGAAGTACCATCATTCCTTGAGGGAGACAAGCTCCATCTCCAGGAGGCTCCTGGTGGGTTAGTAACAGTTACGAGGGGTCTTCTTCTATACAATAATAATGACTCGAAATGACATTGTCCCCAGTCCTTGGAACGAGTGACCCCCATCTTACAGATGGCCCAACTCGGGTTCTGAGAGGTGGGTGTCTGGGGCATGCTCATGTGGTACTGAATCATGGCTAGAATTTCAGCCACCTCGGACGCCTGTACCATCCACCCTCTTTGCTTTAATTCACCTGTCCCACTCTCAAACCAATTTAAAAAACTTGAAAACAAACCTAGTTACTTGCTCCCGAGAGGCAGCGTGGATCCAATATGCCCCGTCGACAATCCCCGTCTCCTCGTCCAGACACGAACAGGCCCTCCTGTTGGAGACAGCCCGGCCCTCTGTCAGAACAGAGTAATTGGGAAAAGCACGTGAAAGTGTGAATGAATGAATGGATGAATGAAGGAGCATATACATTCTCAGTCCGACTCCGTGAAATCCATAATTTCAACTTTTTATTGTGTCGTTCACCCCCTGGGATTGGTGGTTATTCCTGTTTCACTGAAAATCAGGTTGCTGGAAGATGAAAGGTGCGTGCTTTCAATTTCGTGTTCCTCGCGCTTTGCAAGTTGCTTGCACTAGCCTTTCAGACGGTCGGAGCTGCAAATGCCTGCAGCAGATATTTAATAGGCATATTTATTTGGTGTGCTGGGTACTGGGCAGAACCCTTTGAGGCTTTATAACCTGAGAAATGGATGTTAAATCCTGTGAATTAATGGCACCGTGCAAGTCGTCCAGGATCAAACAGCCCGCGACTGGTCCTTGAGATGCCTTGTCCAGCTTGGCCTCTTTGCAGAAGGATGGTCCACTTTGGCCAGGGAGGCTGTCCTCTTAAATTCGGCACTGAGATTAGGGAGGGTGTGTATGGAGCCACCAGGAGAAATGGGAGATGTGCCCAGCCAACCCCATCAGCTGAGCCAGTCCTGGGACTGGGGAAGTGATGGATGAACACCTTTCTGCACTGGGCAGGTGTTATAACCAGAGCAGCGCTTCTGTAACTTCATGTGCCTACAGGCCACCTGAGGAGCTTGTAGAAAGAAACTTGCGTCCTTTCTGCAGGTTTTTGACTCACCAAGTCTGGAGTGGGACCTGAGTGTCTTCATTTCTAGCAAGTTCTCAAGTGATGCTGGCATGGCTAGGGTTATCTGGCTGTAGTGATCTTGCGATTAGGTCAGTGGTTTATAAGTAGTTTTCCCTGGGGCAGGGCCAGTCTTATCCAAGAACCTTTGATGCTCATTTTGGAGTCATTATTGTTGTTGCTACTATTTGCCCTGATGAGGATGTCAGGGCAAAATGCCTGCCAGCACCAGAAACTCACTCAAAAGAGGCTCTGATACAAAGAAAATGTATTGTAAGATCCAGACAGATCCCCAAGAAGCTAATTATGGTCCCACTGGGACTGGAGCTAGAAAAAGCAACTTCTCTATCTTGGCTTCCTGCTACATAGCTTCTCCTTCAACTCCTTGCACATCAAGACTGCCCCCCAGCAGTGGCCTTCATGATGAGTCTACATGTCCCACAAGCGTGTGCACTCACAGCTGCCTGACTGCCCCTCTAAAATCCCAGATCTACATTCAGGCTGGGGTCCAGCTGGGGTGAATGCCAGAGATGGGGTGCAAGGATGGTGGGCTCAGATGGTGGCTGGAGTGGGGAGGTATGGGAGGGGTGTGTCCACCACAAGTAGGCTCAGTCCTGTTTCCCCGGTTTAAGGGGTGAGGCAGGGGAATCCCCGAGACGTCCTCGTTCTCCTCGTTCAGTGGCTGGAATGGGATTCATACCCACGTCTTGCTGATGTCCCACCAGGAACTGTCCACTCTGTCACCCTTCTCTCCACGATTCGTGGGACTCTGTGGCCTGTCCCCTCCCCACCCTCACCTTTAAGAAACCCCCTTCTTTGGGTGAATGCATCTCCTCGTAGGAGGATGGCAGGTGGGGGGATGGTGGCTCCTCACAGCGAAGCCCCTGCATGTCTGCCCTGCAGATTCAGTGACAAAGTCCCCGTCCTGGGAATGTCCACCCATCACTGCATGGCCCTCAAGCAGTAGCTCTTGAAATCTTCGACGGCGCACCCTGGATGTCTCTGTTTCCCTCCTGCTCTCCTTTGGTTTCTGGTCAGGGACTGCCATCTGCCCTGTCCTGTCCCCCCTGTCCTAGGCCTCTGCAGACTATGCATGGGCACAGCTCTTAGACACTATTGCCAGCTGCCCAACATCAAGTCTGCCCGAAGCCCCATCATCGCACTTCTAGGGGATGGGAAATCCAGGGATCTGAGTAGCCTGTTGGTCAGGACCTCACTGACCCTGCATGTCGGCCACTCTGAGCCCCCTCTGAAATCTCCCCTTGGTCCCTAGTGCATGTGCCACTCTGGTGGGCCAGATAGGATGCCTGTCCCGCCCCATTGGCTCCCTGCTGCCTGAGCAGGACGTCAGACCTTGCCCATCACATCTGCCTCCGTAATGGAATGGGCAGGTTGGGTAGGAGGTGAGAGGAGAGATGGTCAGTTCCAAGGATGCCCTGCCCAGCACTTGGAGTGTTGTCTGTGGTCTTCCTGACTCGGGAAGAATGTTCTCAGCCTCATGGCTCCTTCACGATCTGAGTGTAAACAACCAAACGCTCTCCCCACAGCCTGACGGGGTTCTGTCCTCTGAGGGGAGCATGGCCGTGAAGCTGAGGTTGACTGTGGAAGACACAGGGAGCAGGGAGAACCCAGCAGGATGGGGAAAAGTTGGCCACTGAGCCACCGAGACCATCCCGGGCCAGTGGGAGGCCGCTGTCCGGGGCGTGGGATTGCTGAGGCTCCGACTGCGACTGGACCGGGCTCCTGTCAGTTAGGGCAGGCTGGGAGTCAGCGGGGCGTGGCTCACTGTCAAAACCGGAAGCCTGACAAGGTCTCCGGCACTGGCGGTCAAGGGCGACGGTGGTCCGGCGGGCACCTGGGAGAGGCTTTCTCGTGCTTGGTTCCACTGGCCAGTTGGTTTTGAGTCCCAGCTCTATACCTAGAGCCATAATAATTTGGGTGTATCTCTTAACTTTCCCCAACCCCATTAAAAAAACAAACAAACCAGTCTTGCTCCATCTCCATAGAAGGATCCATTTAGATAATGCATGATCATACGTTAATTAAAAGCAAAAAGCAGGATTCTAGGGTAATGGCTGGGAAGATGGAAGGGAAAAAAGACTGTTGAATAATCAAAGATTGCAACCATTCAACCACACTCCTGTATTACAGAAAGAAACAACAAAAACCAGAGGTTTGAAAAAGGAGTGGAGGCAAAGCTTCGGCTAACAATGGCCCTCATTTGCGTAGTGATTGTCTCCATAAGTGTAAGTCCTGGTGCCTCCAGCGAAACGTCTTATCCTTTGTTGACTGTAACTTCAGTGGTTTCCCAAGGGGCCCCTCTGCTCTTGCACCCGGTAAAACAGTGTGTATGCCTGTGGCTGTCTTTACAGCCTTTGAAAAGGACTGTATAAAAGACGCACAAAAGGAAAATCAAGCACCTTTCGCCTTTGTCCCCCCCACTTTCTACTTTTTCAGTTTCATTGAACATTAAAAGTTTTTATAGGTAGCGAAGAGGCATTTTACCACTTGAAGCTAAGGTGTGATTCAAATTATAGGATGGCAAAGTGGTATTTAGCGAGTTTCACAGGTATTCTTTTTTTTTTTTTTTTTTTACGGGACATTTCTTTTGGAGCAAAAAGTGACAGAAAAAGTGACAGACTTAGAAGCTCTTGTGTCTCAGCTCTGATCCATTCTTTCCTTTGACACCTGTCTTTTACACCTTACTGAACAACTCCGGTATACTTTCTCACGGATGGGCTTCGGGCCACCTACCTGTAGAAGCTGCCATCTGGTCATGTGCAGGTGACCAGGGTAGATGGCTGCCCAGAGAGCAAATACAATGTTCCTGATCAGTAGTCTGTGAGGTCTCCCGCGAGGGCTTGGCACGTATGCCATTTTGATCTAAGTGTGGTCATAGTATTTTTTCTACGTTGGGTGAAAAGGGACCACGTGCACGTCGGAATAGACACCACTGTCATAAATGTTGGCAAGACTGCAGACAGCTTCTGTGTTCCAAAGGAGAACAAAGCAACCAACCAGGATTGCTTCGTTGTTTAGGAGAAAAGGCAAGCAGTATTAGTGACACACAGATAGACTTGTAAAAATCCCAGATTCAGGACCAATAGCTCTGGTCAGGCAGTAGAAACGTGTGAATCTGCTCTCTGTCTCCTTTTGGAAGCAAGGGCTTCTGGGCCAGGGCGTCACCATCTAGTTTATCTGGTCAGTAATGCTGAAGGGTTTTTGTTTTTTTTTTAATGGGAGGGCTGATTTATCTTGTTTGATTTTTTATCGTTCGTCAAATTAGCTGGATAATCACTTAATTGATACTTTTCACTTCACAAGTACACCCAACTTGAATGAAGAAGAAATAAAAACGAAAACCCAAAACAATGTTTCCTGCCAATTACAGAAGAAGGCAGACCTCACCCATCTCCACCGAGACTATCCCTGCAAATGGTGATCCGCAAAATGGGGAGCAGGGGAACCCGACGAGAAAGTTTCTGAGTTCTTTTTACGTTTGACCCAGAACCAAGTGGCCTGCTTGGTTCAACTACTATTAAAATACCTTAAAGAATGAATAATAAAATCCTCCCCTAAGTCTATGTACACGTATTTCCCACTGAGCTAAGGCCGTGGGACACACATTACTATTTAGACTCCCAAGCGGACCCTCTTCTCCCCCTAAAGTCAGGCAGATCAGAGCTGACTTCTCCCATAAATTCAAGAACAGAATGATATAAATTGAGCACCTGAAGGACATCACCTTTTTTGAAAGTGATGTCTCCTTGCCTTAATGGATTGAGCTATAGCAGGGAGTCACAGTAAAGCTGTCTTAACTAAATCTTTGACTGATTATGCATTTTTTTCCCTATTCATACAAGATAGATTCATCATCCCAATTTGTCAAGCTGGCCAAGTTCCAATTAATTACACCCGGCAAACGCCCGCCTGCGCTGTGCTGGTGTCAGGCCTAATCTACTGCCTCATTTGCCGGTGGCCCAATGAAGAGGTATCAGAGGTGGTGTTGCTCCGGTACTTACTGTGATGGATGCCCCGGCGGCATGGCTGGTGGCAGAGGCAGCGCTTTGGACGCCTCTGTCCTCGGAGCCCGAGGACTCAACGCCCCCCTCCACTAATTTGAGGGCTCATCTGTATAGTGAATGTTGTCGGAAAGTCGATCCTTCATGGCCGGGCTGAAGGCTCTCCCTGTCGCGTGGGCTGGTTAAATATCTACCCAGGTCCTACATTTCTGTCAGATTTGTCCTTGCAAAACCGAAAGAAAGGAGGCAGCGTGTCCTGGAGCAGAGTTTTTGCGTTTTTGAGTGTTGACGGGTGTTGTAGGAGATCGGAGATACAAGCAAGGTGTGCCTGGGGTGTTCGGGACCGAATCTATACTTGCTCGTCTGAGTTTCCGTGCCGTGTATAGGCCACGCATGCTCTTGGACTATGGTGACTTGGCTTCCATGCTTTTAGCATACTAGGCCATGACCTGATAGCAAGTATTATTTCTTAAGCAACATGAAACCCACTGGGTTTTGATCTGCATTCTCTGGTGCAGAACTCACGTTCCATGAGTGACCAGAGCATGTGCCCTGTCATGTGCTGTATTGGTGTAACATCTCTTTACACCTATCGTTTTTGTCCCTAGTGAGGAAGTGTCACTCGGAGAAGTTAAGTCACTTGCCCACAGTTGCACAGCCAATACCCTGGGGGGATGGGGTTTGAGACAAGTCTCATCTGGTTATAAGGTTTAAGTTCTCTCCAGAAGCTCAGGTCGCCTCTCTTAGCTCCTCCTCCTTTTCTCCATCCACCCCTTCTACCCAGTGGGCCAGCGCGAGCCTGCAGCGCCTTGTCAGGGCTGTGGGGCTGTGTCTCCAGATGCCCATGGGCGTGCAGATGGGGGGCTGTCCTGGGGCTGAAGTGGGGGCGTGTTCCCACACAGCCTTGCCTGCTTCGAAGCCTCTCTCTCTCTCTTTCTCTCTCTCTCTCTCTCTCTCTCTCTCTCTCACACCCCTCCATGCTTAGCTTTGGAGGAATGGCACCCCAAGGGCATGGGGTCTGAGTCCCAGGGTGGCTTCCGGAGGGTGGAATGACCACAGCTTGGAACAGCCAGCCGGGCGGCGCGCTCCATGGGGGGGCGGGGCCTTGACACGTGGGCGTGGGAGGGAGCCAGGTGGATCCAGGCCCCTCCCTCTTGGCCTTTCAGGGACCACTCCTTTCTTTGCAGGGAGGTCCCACGTGCTAAGGGGACACGTCTGTTGAGTGATGGGCTCCCAGGTGTCAGTGGCCTGTCAGTAACACGCGACGCAGCATCGCCTTGCCTCTTGGCCTCACTTCATTGCCAAACCACCTCAACTTTCAAAACGAAGTGTTGTCACCTTAATCGTGTCCTCTGGACCCAGCACAGACTTGCAGGGGCCCCTGGCAGCAAAGCCAACTTCTCGCCCTTGCAACCCACGCAGAGGAGATCCCGGAAGAGGTTGTCATGTTTTGGAAAGAATCAAGTCACACCAAAAATCCACTCTTTTATTTAAATAAGACTTGCAGTGCATGAATATTCAGCATTTACTTTCCTTCCTGGTTCTTAAATATGATGTTTTACAGTTATCAAAAGCATATGCTGCTTTTTAGCAGCATTTTATAGACAACTTTTTCAACAGAAGGTGCCGGCGTCCCAATATGTTTTGCTTGGTTTGCTTTAACCATTGTGTTGAAAGAATTCAAGCAGTTATTGGCACCATTGGCCAGAGGCGAACAGTGTTCTCCTGCCCCAAGGTGAGACGTGTGCTGTTTAGTTTGCTGTGGTTTTCCCACCCTAATCACTCACTGACTTTGTCCTCCTGGTCCCCAAGGTCAAACATGAGAACTTAGAACCTCTCTATGCAGTCTGAAGTGCAGAGGTGCATCCTGGGGTGATCTGGGAAGGGGGTGGAGGTGATCTATACATTTGCAATGCACATCAGATAAGAGATTAAATGGGAAGTCTGAAATGCCCTGTGCCTGTGCCACTTTGAGACCAAATTGAAGAGGCACAGATGAGCATATACGGATACGGTCCTGAAGGAAAATGTGACTGTGGAGCACTTGTCACAGTAAGAAAAATCTTTTAGATTCTTAGCTGAAGACTCCAGAAGCCTGAATAAATGGCAATAATTCTTGGGCCAGGTCAATTTAGGCACGTTGGCCAGAGGCCTTCCACCTCCAAACTGTAGCCGATGCCACATTTTGTGAGTCTTTCCCAAGCTGAAGGCAAACCTGAATCATAAAGGAATGGCCCAGGAATACAGTGTTTTCAGAGCATGTCCCGAGACTGACAGCGGTGAAATGCAACATCACTTTGTTGCAACAATGATGGGATGTACTGGAGAACACTTTGGTCTCTTGCCCTCTTGGGACTCTCCCCACCTTTTATAATTCCATCGCTTTTCAGTGACTCCAGGATGCCGTTAGATTGAGACCCTTTGCTTTTGCAAAGCTGGCCCAAGTCCAGGGCTATAGTGCTGGGTGTAAGTGTAGAACCCAAAACATGGAGAGGGAGAAGGTCTCCCAAGCAAGGCGTGTGCGGGGGGTCAGTGCTGAAGGATGAGGTTCACGACCCAGCCTGTGATGAGGTTAAACTTGGGTTGTGTGTTCTGCCAGAAGAATCTGCAAAGGAACCAGTTGGGGTGGCACAGATGGCCCCCTGCCAATGAGGACAGACAAACACTCTTTAGTTTATTTTCTCTTCTTCAAAGCTTCATCGGGAGAAAAAGTAGACTTCCTGTGATGGTAGAAAATCAGAAGGGACAAGAGCAATGTGATCTGTGCCCCAAACCCATCCTTTTAGATCAGTGCTCACGAATGGATGTTAAAACATGGTAGATTCATGAGAGCCTGATAGGTCATGCAGCTGAAAAAAAATGCGCTTTCTTTGGCCAGGGGATACCCAGGGATTAAAGAGCAATTCAGATTAAATTACCCTCTCCGTTAGCATATTCTATCCCAGGAAAATCGTGAGCTGAAGGAGAGGCAAAGAGATGCTATGGTCACCAGAGGCCATTCATTCCCATGGGGTTGGTGGCCTTAGAAACAAGGGACACATACTTGGCAGGTTAACCAAACATGTGTTAGCAGGAGGCAGGAGTACAGATGCTAGACGTTTGGGTAAGCAGCTGTTGGAAATCCTGAGGAGCTTAGATGGAGAGAAATGAAGGTGCCTGCCACGTGTAAGTTGGGCAGCATACTGCTAGTGAAGGGCTTTTCAATTGTGGAATTATTCGCTCTCTGCGGTCATTGTGTACTGTGTGAATTTAGCTGAGCTGGAACTACGTTTCCCAGAATTCCCCTTCCTGTCTGGTTCCTTGTTAGAGTTGGTGCCAGGAGAAATTTGTGCATGATTGGGAAGCTGGAAGTGAAGCAGCAGCCAAGTTTATGCTCTGAGAGCTGGGCTGGCTAGAGCGTCACGCACAGTGGTCATTCACACCCGTTGTCACTGATGTGTCGCTTCATTTTGCAGGGACAGAATAGCGCCTGGACCTCCAGCTTCTCTGGCTCCCATGATTCCTTCCTGCATGCACCTCTGTGCTGGAGGACGCTACCTTCTCCTTCATGCCCCGGTGAGTTTTAGGTGAGTGGTGGCAAGAGGCAGATGCTGTGGGGGTCGGTGGTCCAGGTTGTATTTGTGGGTTCCAGCTTACGAGTGTGGGTTCTTCATTGCCCTCTCGCCCTTCACATATGGTAGTCAACCCTCTTACCCAAAGTTTCATTCTTCTTGGTCTCAGGTACTCGTGGTCCACCATAGTTGGAAAATATGAAATGGAAAATTCCAGTTTCTGAGTTTTATGTGGCTCGCTGTTCTCAGTAGCATGATGAACCCTCACGTCTTGTTCTGTGCACTTGGGACATGAATCGTGCACGAATCATCCCTTTGTCCAGGGTTTCCGCACCCTGTACGCAGGAGCCTGTCACTCACTCAGTCGCCGTCTCGGTCATCAGACCCACTTTCCTGGTATCACAGTGCATGTGTTCCAGTGACACCTATTTCGCTTCATAATGGCCCAGAGCGTAGGAGTGGTGGGGCTGACAATTCGGTTATGCCAACGAGCCAGGAAGTATGTCGTTTTGCACATTCTCAGTAAGGAAAGAAAACAAAATTGGCTACTGAGGTTACTGACATCTGTGGGGAGAACGAACCTTCTGTCCGTGACATTGTGAAGAAGGGAAAGACACCGGTGCCTGGTTTGCTGTCACATCTCAAACCACAAGTCATAGCCGCAGCCCATGGTGCGTTCCCAGATGTACTGAGAGAGAGACCACATCCACGGAACTTTTATTACAGTAGTCCTTGTCATTGTTTTATTTTATTATTCATTATTGTTATTAATCTTACCGTGCCTAATTTGTAAATGAAAATTTCTCAGCAGTGTGGATGTATAGGAAAAAGCAATATATGTAGGGGTTCAGGACTCTCCATGGCTTCAGGCACCCATGGGGGGGCGTCTTAGAATGCATGCCCTGGGGATAAGGGGGGACTACTGTGCAGCTCTCCCATGAGACCACCCACCTGGCTGACCTGCTAGTGGCAAATTCAGACACAGCACCGGGTGGAGAGGAAATAGCCTTGCATAGACTCTCCTCCACCCTTCAGGTCCAACTGTGGCGACCCACTTCGTTCTGCGTGCTTCATGGTGGTTCTGTTTCTTGCGTCAAATGCCCTCTGACATGCTGACTGTGCAGCAGATTGACTTCTGGGCATATTATTGCCAAGTTGTTGGGGGGTCTCTGTCCTCGTAAGTGTTGTCTGGCTCTAGGACAATCTAAGCTGAGCTACAGAGAGTCATCTTCATCCTCTGTTCAGAGGTGGAGGCTGCTGAAACAGAAAGATCTGCCCTGCAGACACGTGAGACAGTCTGCCGCTGTGTCCCCCTGTCACTGCCTGTGACACACATCTCTGGGAGTAGCTGCCATCACTGCCTCTTTACTCCCATAACACTTGAAAGCTGGGGGATGGGGTGGTGGAGTTCATTCTTACTTTTTCTCTTCTGCCTTCAAGAGTCAGTGGGGTGGTGACCAGTTACTTTCCTAATTTAGAAAAATGGGGTGCTTTTACAGTTTTATGGAAAATCTTAGCCGTAATTCCTGGGTTGGAAAACTCAAATGAGTGCCAGGCTTGAGGTTATTTTTTTAGTAAGTTACAGTAGATTCTCAGTTAACTTGCACCCAAGCCGGATAAATGCAGTATTGTTTCTTCAATTTTTTGCCAGTTGCTTGAGAGTGTCAGGGGCTTGAGTTCGGGTTAACTGAGCATCTACTGTATTTTGAATTGTACTGAAAACCATGTGTCATTGCACTTGACATTTTAAGGGCACAAGGAAAGAAACTGGCTTTCGTTAGTGTTTGTTATGACCCCTGTGCTCCACGTGCATTTTCTGCATTCTATCATTTATTCCTCAAATAATGCAATGAAATGAGTAGGTGTATTCCCATCTCACAAGTGAGCATGTGGACCCTTGAAGAGGTTAAATAACTGCACTGAGTTCTGCTTGTCTGTGGGTAGCTGGGACTTGGATATAGATCTTTCTAGTTCAAAAGCTCCTGATTTCATAATAATGGCTAATAGGGAATTGGTTTTCTTATTTCTTCCACAAATCTTTTTGAAGCACTGGGGTGTCAAATGTCATTCCTTCTCACAAGCACTTTTGTGGCTTTCTTGTGTAGGTGCTTGCCATCCTTTATGACTACCTACAAGGATAGTGGGCCACTACCACGCAGTTATTTTTCCGGGATCATGTGTTATTGCTAAGTTTGGAAGGAACTTGATTTACTTGCTTACTTTGTACTTTTAAATATCTGCATGCATGAAGAATCCTAATTAAAGACAAACATCTCCCGATGTCTCTGTGCTCTTAACCTAGTTGGGCTTGATGAGAGCCTCACCTTTTTAACGTACATGGTGAAGAGTTAAGTTGACTAGATGCACAGCGTTGAGACTTTTGTCACACTGTGTTAGTGCTGCAGTATGCCTCTCCAATAGTGGGTTGTTAGGATATTCTTCTCAATCCACATTCGACTCAGTTTTCCTTGCTGTCACCATCATCATCCTCACTGTCATCACCAAAAGTACTTCTTGAACGCCTGTGTGTGATTATGGTACCCATCTACGTGATACGAAATATGAAGTGAGACATTGGGGTACATGGAAAAGAAAAGGTGGGGAGCCAAGGGATCAAGTTCATTTTCTAAGTGTCCAGTGCGGCCAGTTCTGGGTCCTGGAGCACCCACAGAAAGGGGGCAAGGTTGCCTTCTTCCTTCTGAGCTCAGATATTAATGTGAAAAACCCTTTGTAGTGAACGAATATGAAACCGCTTTGGATCACTGAGAAGGAAAGGAGATGCTAAGCAAATCAAAGCTTTATTTTTATCAGACCCTGACTTACCTTACGACAGTCATTTTCAAACTGTGTGTGTCAGCATGGCCTTGAACGTACAGTACCTTTGTGCTGCGGGGTGGGGAAGGGCTTCAGATTTAAAAACTTTTCAGGTGATTTTAAAAACTAAGACTTTATTTTTTTGAACAGTTTCAGGTTCCCAGCAAGATTGAAAGGATGGTACAGAGATTTCTCATATCCCCCTGTCTCCACACATAGCCTCCCCATTACCACCATCCCCCACCAGAGTGGTGTATTTGTTATCATGGATGAACCCTCACTGACACATCATAATTGCCCGAAGTCCGCAGTTTACCTCCGGGTTCCCTGGTGGGGCTTGGACAAATGTGTAATGACACGTATCTGGCATTATAGTGTCACAGAGTATTATCACTGCCCTAAATGTCCCCTGTGCTCTGCCTCTTGCTTAGTCCTTTTTCTCTCCCCTTCTCTTAATGAGATTTTTATATGGGCTGAACAAGTGCATTTGGTTAGAAGTCAGAAACAGAAGCAAGCATCTGCTACTCAAATTTGAAAGCCACTCGTGTTGACTAGGTTCTCGATGGCTTTATGATTAGAACACACACGAGTTGGACAGAAAGGTGTCTACGTTACATGCAAAGGCTGATGAACCCGGAGTGGAAGGCAAGTCGAGGTGTGTAATTAGGGTAAATATTAGGGGAAGTAGTTACAGGGATTCCAAACTTGTTTTTATTTTGTATTCTTTTGCAGGGATGATGCATGACTTTAGGAGGTGGGGTGAGGAGTAGCTCGGGTAACTAGGAATCAGTGTGTCAACTGATACATGTCCTAGAGAGGTCAGTGATGGGAACACAGGGGACATGGGTCCAGCACTGCGATCACACTCACACGTAGTAATTAGCAAGTCATTTCCCTGAGGAGATGCTCATTTGAGCATTCACATAGCTTTATTAAGTTTTTTTTTTTTAAACAGGTACTGAGGTCAAAATAATGATACCTTGGGTCTCTAAAAAGATTCTAATTATTTCTTGCTGTTTAGCTGGAGGGGCAGATGGGCGGAGGGAATGGGGACAGTGGTCCCCCAGGTGGAGGGAGAACGAAGAGGGTGTGAAGTTGGATAAAGGACCACTGCCTGAAGTGTCCCTCTCCCATTCTTTCCCCCTAGTTGGATAGGTGGGGATTTCAGGGAGGTCCGCTGCCTGAGGTTTTCACTGACTCCACGACCTCCACCTCCAATGACTTCATCCTCACCAGAGTGGTTCTAGTAGCCAACAGCAGCCATCTGTGGAACCCAGGTATTCTGCAGAGTTCTTAGAAGACGGAAGTAGGGGCCCACCAAGCTGACTTCCGGCAGCTCACTGGGGACTGCCATGTTTAGCAGCAGTCTTAAAGACGGCAGTCTCAGAGAGTTTTTTATGAGGATGCAGGGCATCCATAGACACAACAAGCTGAAGCAATGCTTGTTAGTTATGGGGAAGGTGAAAGGCTCAGAAAACTGATTAGCGTAGCACTGTGGTCAGGTGGAAATGAAAGCTCAGAAGCATCATCGTTAATTGAGTGCTTACCTACTAATTTGAGCTCGGGTGTCAGCAGTACCACACTTCATTTCAAACCCAGGGTCAGACTTTAATGCTACATCATAAATTACGTAAAGGCACAACACTAACAATTAGATAATTATGGAGACCCAGGCTGTTGCAATTTAACTGGGCAAGTTCGGGGCAAACATGACAGGAATACTGCTTAACCCTCAGATGGCTGGCAGGAAGTTCCCCAGAGGGACGAGTGAGTGCACAAGATGATGGGACTGGCTGGTTTTCAAAGCTTACGGGTTAAAGACCTTCTTTCCAGGAGCTAGATTCATCAGATGACCTAAGCAGACTCAGAAGTATTAGAGAAGTGTTAATTATATCTTAAGAAAAATCCAGTCTTCAGATCCACACCAGCTAAATCACGTGGGGTTCCAACGAAACTTTAAGCTTCAGCTTAAAATCAAAGCTAATTTTTACCATTATGAGACTTTCTGTGGATGGAGTGTGTGATTGTTCCATCTCAGGTCCCTCATGTTAACTTATGAATCAAAACAGAAGATTCTGGGTCCACACTTCATTCTCATTTACATTCTTGTTTGCAAAATCGAGGCTGATGCAATTGATGAAGTTGTTTGCATGACCAGTGTGGATTGTCCAGTCTGAGCTGGTGTGTCTGTGATGTGCATCATTCATTCATTCATTCCATGGCTTGTTTACCTCTGTGTGCTGGGCATGGGGGATACAAAGCCCATCACAAGGAGAGGAGTACATTTGAAGAAACACTCGGGTCTAAGAGGCTCACTGAACGAATGAATACTTCTCATCTGGAGAAGAAGAAAAATGATGGACACTTTAATCGGAGTTGAGATTTTGGAAACTTGGACTGACAAACGAAATCATGTTTTAACTTCCCCGAAACGATCCTGCAGAACTGAATTCTAGCATATAAACAGTTGTCCGTTAAATACAGTTATGCTTTATTTGATTCACTCCTGTTCCCCAAGAGAGACAGTGTGCCCAGCCCTAGGGCATACAGCTGAGGCCACAAAGATCATAGAGTCAGGGACCGTGGAATTTAAGGTGGCAGGATTCATGGGAGCTCAATACAGAGCCCCCTTTTTATATGTAAGAGGGTGGTTTTCCCCTGAGACCCTGGGACACGTGGGCCTAGATTGGGAGGGACATGGCTCAGGGCTGCGTTGTGCTGGGAGCAATGATACTTGAAAGGTTGAGAGCAGAACAGTTATGTGTTAAGATGCGTGTTTTGTGCAGCTCACACTGGCACCTCGGCAGGGAGGTGCGTTAGGGAAGAATTTCTCAAACCTGGCTCTCCTGACATTTTGGACTCAGGATATTTTTTGTCGTGGGGACTGTCTTGTGCAGTGTAGGATTTGAGCAGCATCTGACCACTGGCCACTAGATGCCAGCAGCACCATCCCTCCAGCTTGACAACCCAAAATGTCTCCAGACGTTGCTGCGTGTGTGGGTGTGTGGGAAGTGGATGGGAGGTACCTCTGGTTGGGGACCCTCATTTGTTTTAGGGAAGGAAAGGACATGGTGAGCTGCACGGGGTGGATGACAGTGGCAGAGCATGGGCCAGGAGGCAGCAGGTGGACTCTGGAGAGAGAGTGGGGACTAAAGTGAAGCTCAAGTTTAGCATTTGGCAAATGCAGAGGTCGTGGGTGCTGTGATTGCTCAGTCGAGGGACACAAGAGCAGTGTTCCAGGGGACACGGTAAATCAGTTTTGGAAATGCTGAGTTGGACATGCCTGGCTTGGACATCCAAGTAGCTACCCAGTGGGAGAGGCTAGGGTTCAGGCGAATCTTGCAAAGCATCCAAACTGGGGCACTGGCTAAACACACTCTGCAGGAAAGTGTGGCCAATTCCAGATGCTCAGAGTTCCTGGGCCACTCACCAGGGCCGCCCCTGGACAAAGATCTGCATGGCTTCCTGGCCAAGGCGGGCTGGCCCCTACAAGGCTGACCAGTCCTGCTCCAGGCGGCCAAAGTGCTTCTTAAGCGATGCCTGAATGGTCAAAGCTATTACTCTAACTGTAATCTATAATGGCTCTCGAACGCTTTGCAGAGAGCTGGGGTTTGTGGGGATGAAAGGTGACTTCTAAAAGTCAGTAATTATGCTCCCAGCGAAAATGTGTCTTTGGCACGGCGTGTAACTGTAGAATGCAGGGCTCCCAAGAATTCAGTCCTGGGCAGGGCTCATATTAATCATAGTGCCAATGCCCAGAGAACATGTTCTCAGTAGTTAACCATCCTCTTCCCCCTCCTTAAAACGTGGGCCTTGTAATCAAAACGAAGACACACCCTTAACTATAGCTGGGCCGCTGTACTAAATAAAAAATTATAGTTATTATACACGGACTTCATACCGAGCAGGGTCAGGTAATAACACATCTGGTAACCTCCATTAAAGAACTGAGTTATGTTCAGCTTGTGTTTTAATTAGCCCGTGATAAACAAAGAATCAAAGGCCACTCCGCGCCGGTGGGTTTTATATTTACGACTGCCTTCGCCTGCACTTAGATACCGGTTTACGGAGTGTAAAAAAGCGAAGAGTTCTAGTCGTGCTGTCTAGACCATTTGCTGTAACAGATCACTTAGGAGGCTCTGTTTCTGAACCAGTCAGATGTTTATGACAGCCTGCAGAGCCGGAGGTGGGATGGCAGGGAGGGCGGGCACTTGCTTTACAGACATACGCAGGACAAGCAGTGTCTCCCCAGCATAGATAGATTTGGTATCAGTGCTCCCGGATCCCTTACATTCCTCCATAGCTTGGGGAAAACGTTTCAGAACCATGGGGTTTAGAGAAAAGAGTTTGCTCCCTGCTGAGTTGACGCTTAAGTCTCCCTGTATGGTGAGAGAAGCCACCGAGGAAACATTTTTCTGGGGGAGGGAGTTCAGCCACGAGGGGCAGCGGTCCCCCGCCTACCTCGCCAGCCTCCCAGCTGAGATTGCAAATGGAGCTGATTTCTGTGAGAGGCTCTCGGAAATTCTGCTGTGCAATCTTCTTCTGAACGTTAATGATCTCCTAGGTAGGTTCCAGCTGGGCGATTCTCATGTAAAAGATTCATTTAGCTGTCTGCTTTCAAGGTCCTTTGCTCGTTCCACTGGTTGGGCTTGTGGAATGGGCTTGGAGTAAGCTTTGGGAGGGACCTGTCTCTTTCTGTCCCCCTTGGGAATCTCACTGCCACCTTCCTGCCTGTTCTAGAAGGCAGTTCTGTGCCACCTTCCAGTGTAGGAGCTTGACTCAGATTTAGCTCAGTTTCTACTATCTTCCTTTCAACCACTTCAAACACACACACACACACACACACACACACACCCCTGTATTTTGAAGTGTATACACATGCAAAAAATGCCGACATATCAAAGTGAGCATACTTTGTAACCCCCGCCTATCTCAAGAAGTAGAATATCAACAGCACCCCAGAAACTCCCCAGGGGTCCCTCCAATTATTTTTCTTCCTTGTTCCCCAAAGTAACTGTTCTGACCTCCAAGACAGGATGGTGTTGCCTGTCTGAAGTCTGTACAGATGCAGACTGAGTGCGTCTGACTTCTTTCACTCAACACCTGTAAGATTTATCCCTGCTGTTGCATTTAGCTGTAGTTCTTTTTAAAAAATTGCTGCACTGCATTCCTTCATAGAAATATATACCAATTTATTTACTTATTTTTCTGTGGATGGGAATTTGTTTTGTCCAGTTTGGGCTCATTATGAATCAAGAAGTGGACATTTTTTTTGGTACATGTCCTTTCGTGCTCACACGCAAGCATTTCTCTTGTACATAATTGTGTGGCTGACGCGGGATTTGACCTCTGACAAGTCATTTGGCTTCTTAGGATCTGTCTCCTTTTGAAGGACGTCAGCCTTGATATACTCTGTCTTTCTTGTCTCCACCCCAGTGCTTGTGGGCTGTAAGTAAGCTGGTTGTCATCCAGAACCTCACCATCTTTCTGCTTGTTTCCTCTATGTAAGCACACGTTCTCAGTGAGCTCCCTGACCTCCGGTGAGACCCGTCACGTTCTTCCTCTAGACCAGGGTTTCCAACAGTGTGGTCGCTAGATCTGCCGCATAGGAGTTCAAAAATGCACATCCGCAGGCCCCTTCTCAGACTCACAGCCTCAGAGACGGGGTGGAAGCCCAGCACTCTGAGTCTTAACAACCCCCACTCCCCATCCTGGGAATTACAATGTCACTCAAGTTTGAGAACCTCTGTCTTAGTCTTGTCTCCCATTTCTTCCTTGGCTTTGACACAGTGGGAGGCACTTAGTAGGAAACATTTTCAATTGATTTCTTATCTATGCATTTGACCAGTATTTGTTGGGCATTTGCTAAGTCCCAGGTGCTAAGCACTTGGGGGTATGATGATGCATTAAATTTGGTCCTTGCTCTTGGGGAACTCAAGGTCAGCAAGTGGACATGATACAAGATGATGGGTGAACGGAGTCATGAGAAAGGAAGCGATCACCTCTCAGGGGTGTTCCGTTCAGAAGATGGGCCCTGGACCCATATAAGTGTCAAACGAAATCATTGAATGGCATGCTCCCTGAGACCTGATTAATGGTGGCCAATCGCTAGTAGCCCCTTAGACATGGAAGTTCAATTGTTATCACTTCTGAAACCTGGGTGATTAGAACATAGAGGACAGCCATTAAAAATGCGTTGACTTTCTAAATGAATGGCCAGCTTTCTCTGTGCATTTTTGTATCTCAGTCCCCCAACATACATCGATTGAGCACCTGCTGTATGATTGGAACTGTGCTGTATGCTGCGCGAGGAAATATACCAGTAAGGGCAGTAGAAATAGACACCGTTTCTGCATTTCCTGAGACTGGTAGTTGAGGCCCAGAATGGGACGTGTTTGAACGGCAGAGGCCTGCCGTAGGGTTCCCTTAGAGGTCTTCACTGCCCTCGTTCCCAGCCCGCGATTTTAATGCTTCTACTTGGTCAGGCCGGTCCAAATAGCTGTGGGGCTAGAACAGGCCTGTGCGTCTGATCTTCTTGTGTGAAGAAGGGACCCACTTCGTTCCTCAGGGCGTCCTCTAAGATTTGAAGTTACTTTCGATGGCAGGACAAAACACTGACCCTCCCATAGATGGAAGGCACAACTCTTTTGTCACCTGCAGGTCAGAATGAGAGAAGGCTGTGGCCATGTAGGGGACTGCACCTGGGGACAGAGTCAGAGCCAGCTGGAGCTGTCAGCGAAGCTCAGGTGCAGCCAGTGGGGTGGGTGTCCGTGCCCTGCGTGGGTTAGCTCATTTGACTAATACACACGTTTTCATATACACGATATGCAGTATTCTTGGTGGGGGAATACGTTAAAAATAGAGGCCGTGGGCTTCACTTAGAGCTTCGGGTTGAAGTTTCTGGCGATGGAAGCTAGTCCCCCAAAATAGAGGTGTTCAAACACTCCTCGCTGGAGTTGGCAGAAATCAGAGAATTGCGTTCGGGGTCCCTGTAGTGATAGGCAGGCACCCCAGGAGAGGAGGTATTCACGGCAAGCATGCCAACTGTTTGAAAGATTCCAGTTGAAGTCACTGTGGCCTGCCAAGGGTCCCTTTTTTCTCTTTCTTATTTCCTTTTTTCTTTTTCTTTTTTTCTTGTTTTTGAGGGAGCCAGAGCAAAATCCAGTGAGGCATGAGAAAGGAGTAGCATCAGAAATGAACTCCTGCCATTTGCTCTCTTCACTGGAATGCGTGTGCATGGATTCAAGGAAGGCCGGGGTGGGGGTCGGGGACGGGGGTTGCTCTCACTTCGAAGCCCCCGTTGTCAGAGCCCTGTCACCCGGGTGCAGCTTTTGCACTGCACTCACCATGGGCTGCGCACGGGAACCCCACAGAGCAGCCGGGCTGCCGGGCGGGACCCTGCGGAAGAGCGATTAGGTCCAGCCGAGCCTCCGCGTGACCGCTGTCCCCGGGAAAGCGCGTGCCCTGGTGGGACGGCCCTGCATGCAGATGGGAAGGTCATTACCAGACTCTGCAGTGCGTCTCTGACGCATCCGTCGTCCCAGGATGCAAAGGTAAGTGCAGGGATGTTACCCTTGGTGCATTTGCTCTCTCAGAGCTGCACGTTTGCATCCCTCTCAAATAACCCTGATGCCGTAATTCATTGTTTATTTTTTAAAAATTCAACCTGCTTGTCCATTAAAACACACACACACACACACACACAGCCATCACCCGTGTGCTCATTTTAGCAAGTTCCTTTTTTAAAAAAAGATAAAAATCAATATTCTCCCTTGCACAGCCGATGTCCTGGGGGATGAACTACAGGAATCATTGTTAAATTGCTGCTGTGTGATAGAAAAGGCCAATATTTTTCCAGAAACGAAGCCCTCTGCTTTGCTCTGGGGAGGCGAGAGAATGCAGCCGCAGCAAATTACTGGATTTTCTGCCCAAGTGACTGCCACAGACAGTTCTCCTCCTTGGATGCACGTAGGCTCCTCTGCTGCTTTTCTTGCTTGTCTCTTGTCACACTCTCCACTGTGAAAGGATCTCCTTTGGCCCACATCACTTGCTGATCCCCCCACCCCCAACTCAGTAATGTGGGAGGTCCGTTTTGGGGTTGTCTCCGAGAGTTCAGGTCACGGATGCTGTTGGATCGGTCAGGGTGGGCTGGGTAACAAAAAACCACCATCGGTCACCCAGAGCCAGCAGAGTTGAATTCCTCCTCCTGCAACAAGTCCCTGGCAGGCCAGCAAGGGCCTCTGCTCATTGGAATTATTTAGAGACCTCCGTGGAAGGAGACCCCAGCCCAACATTTGTTTTTGTGACCACTAAAGTGGTCCAGAGGAGCAGGGTGGGTTGTGCCTTCCTCTCACAGCTCTGCCTTCAGAGAGACACATCATGCCCATTTACATTTCACTGGCCCAAACGAGGCAGACAATGTGACCGGAAGTGGGAGAGGGCTGGAATGTCGGTGAATGGCCCCAGTGACCTCTGTGGCCGTCAGTCCAACAGATCGGAAAGCTGGAAAGGATCTGAGAATGCATCCCTTCTGGAATGCTCCCAAAAGGAGGCGGCTCTTCTGCAGTTCGCTTCCCGTCCCCACGCCCAGGGGATGCACTCTTGGCGGTGGCCATCGTCCTTCGGGGCGGTGGCCATCGTCCTTCAGGGCGGTGGGATTGAATGTGACAACGTCTATGAAAGTCTCTGCTAGTTGCAGATAGTAAAAGAAAAGTGATTACAGGCACAATTAAAAAGCTACACCCATATCTGGGCAGAAGTGGGCATGCAAAGTCTCAGAAGCGGCCAAGATGAATATCTATAAATTGTTCAATACGTAAGGCATTTGTTTATTTAAAAATCGATGGATTTTTATTTTTTCTTCACTTGCAGTTTGTGGCTCGGAGTGCCTGCATCTCCCAATCCTTCCGTCTAAGTTTGGCTTCGGGTCTCAGTTCCTCCCCCGTGTTCACTGACAGAGGTGGCCTGCACCTACCCGGATTGTGGCATTTATCGCACAGAGTGGTCTAGAGCTTTAAATACTGGAGGACTCTTTCTGAATGCCACCGTCTCCATCTTTGCCTTTTTGGATGGATGAATGGGTAATGCATGCCAAGTGTCGGTCACGGTCTCTAGAACTTAGTCCCCACAACGCGTGGTCATTGGTCTCCCTTCCCCTGGGGTGATCTTGGAGGGCAAGTGGGCCTCCAGGCCTCACTGTTGAAGCTCCGTATGCTGAACGGAATTCAGAAACACGCTGCTGGTCAAGGGCCTTCAGAAAATAGCACCGTCACGTCGGTCAAGTGGCTCAGAGGACCTCTGGCCACTCCCCATGAGGTACGATGACCAGGCAAAGCCATGGCCATCTGAAGGAGGGCTGAAGGCATTCGAGAGCAGTGGGTAAGCGGCAACTGCAGTGGGCTCACGAGACAGCTCCGGTGGTCAGAAAGCACCCAGGCGGATTCACATGGCGCTTCCCTTCAGATCCTCGCTGCGTGAATGTGGGATCTGACAACTCAGACTGCATTACCACGGAAGATACAGACTCAGTCCAGTGACCGATCTCACCCTGTATGGTCAGCCCTGGGGAATGGCCTTCCGTGTCGGGTCCTTCCCTAGTGTTCCCTAGATGAGAGGACCCACAGTTCACGTTTGGAAAGAGTGATATAGACATCGATTCAGATCCTCTCAGTACGTTCGTGTCCCCTCATGAGAAACTGGGGGCCAGATTAGGAATTCCTGGACTTCTGCTGGGCGTGACCCTGGGCTGGTCAGACTTGCTTCCATCTGGTTGTCGGGTCTGCAAAGGGGGCTCCCACTGTCCTCTTCTGGGGAGATGGTCACACACGGGCGTCAAAGCAGTTGGCTCTCAAGCAACGGGCAAGATCTCAAGCAACGGGCAAAAATATGTTTTTGAGAGTACCGGTTGCTTGAGTTCTGGCTGATGGAGCATCTACTGTCGTACCTCATGCAATGGGTGCTATGAGGGTTGAAAGAAGGCCCTGTACCTGCCACCAGGTAAACCATCAAGACATGCTCACTCTGTGTTAAGTGTCTTCTCCAAGGGAGTCTGCAAACCCGCAGGATTTAGTAGGATATAAATGTTTTTGTATCTCCATTTCAACAAAGAATCATCCACACCTGATCCGAAAAATGGTATAATAGGTGACAAACGAGAGGGTAAGCAAGGACAAGGCTGGCGGGGACCCTTGAGCCTGTCATGTGCAACCAGCTCATTTTACCATTGAAGAAACCACGGTGCAAAGTGTAGGAGTCAGCGACCAGCCCACCGATTCCTGCTCCATATCCAGGTTTTCTGGTTCTCCATGAAAATGGGGGCAGGACACCTGTGTTTGCTGGCCTCAGTTTACCCTCTCAGCAGCAAGGTACTTCTCCATTCTCTGTCTTACGGAGAGAGCTGGGGCTTAAGGAGTTGGATGCTGTGCAGAAGCAGTTGTGGGGGGCTGGGTTCCCAAGTCAGCTTGCAGAGTGACAACTCTAGTCACCCAGAGATTTCCTCCAGGGCCTTACTACTGCGGAGACCAACATATTAGACTCTTCATACATCCAGCCTGGGATTAATCCATTGTTTCTTCAACCGATAAAGCGGCTGACTTGCATTGAGCAGGGTGTGATGGATGGAAAAGAAAGGAACAACTTTGCCCTGGGCATGTCTTAGATGTGGGGTACGTTCTGCGGTCTGTGTCCCTCTGTCTCTGACACAATCACTCATGAGTGAAACAGTAGGTAGAGTCCCTTGTGATCTTTACATTCTCTCTTTGCCTTTCACAGATTGCTGAAGTTGAACTTGAGAACTTCAGCTAGCCTAGGACGCAACCCCACTGCCATCTGAACAAGTCCCACAGCTGTTGGGTAGGAGAGCTGGGTATATGAACCCCACCTCCAAGGCCCACCCCCTTTCCCTGGGCTCCTGTCTAGGGCCACCAGGGCCCACTGTTCCTGTCACCATGCCGGGCTCATTTCGTTCAGGTTGACATTCAGCATGCGTGACTTCTGTTTTCTGCTGTAAATCTCCAGGCATTTTATGGACCAATCACGTTCAACGCATGCGCGGACTGCTTGGCTGCTTGGTAATTACCACTGACCTTGTTCCAGGACCTTCTTCATGAAGAAGCTGTGTTTTGGGGGCAGTTCTGCGGTCCCCTTCCCCGCCGAGGCTGGTGGTGGAGCAACCCAGTTCTTAATTAGCCGGTCGGCCCAGGGAAGCTCTGTGTCACGTTTCCGGGTCAGCGGCTGATGGCGGGGTAATCAGGGCAGGTGAGGCATCGACTTTGATTAAAGAGAGGTGACGGATCGTGACAAAATTGACATTTCGTTTCTCTCAGACGAACTTGTTTTCCAGAACAAACTTAAAGGTGAATGGTCTTCTCTTTCGGGGAGTGGGGCAGGGAGTGGGGAGCGGAAAGCGTCCCCACGATGGAAGTGGGAACCCTGAAAAAAATGTGACTTTTCTCTCAATCACTAATATTTAATCGAACATGGACTCATGAGATGATTGAGTGGAGTTACAGTTTCGCCCACGTTTTTGTCCTAACTGCCCGCCCCCATCCTCCCAGGACTCAAGAATACTGAGTCCTTGGACCACTGCTCTCAGCTGGGTACCCCATCCAGGATGGACCCTGACCTCTTCTTAAGTTCCCCATTTACTGCCAGGACCACCCTCAGCCTGGTGGGAAGATGGCCTTTTGTGATTCAGAATGCAAAAACAAGGCCCAAGCAGAAAACCCAAACCCAAAGCAAAACAAAAAGAAAACCCTTGTAGGTAGCAACACGTGTAGCATAACAGTGTGCTTTGAAAACCACCACAAAGTGTGGGATTTTTCCCTAAGTGAAGCTGACACCTTCTTAAAAAAAAAAAAAGAGGAAACAAATTTAAGTGCTCATGGTCTTTCCTTTGATTGTTAAAAGTGAAACAAGTCCTGGGAAAATAGCGACTCATCGGTTGGTGAATTAGAACACAGTTACTCCTTGTCAGTGCGCGCATGCGCACACTTGGACCTGAAACTCTCCCAGGTGAAGTGATGACAGCAGTGTGTCCTGAGGCTCTGGTGCCCTTGGACGCAGAGAGGGTGTATGAGGAGAAGTAGCAGCCTCTTATCAGTAGATGGGAGTAGAGCAACACAGATGGAGCCGGCTGGGCAGCCTGGCCTGAACCGTGGTCCCCAAACACATGTGTGCGTGCTCCTTACTACAGGGCAGGAAGGACGGACAAGCTGTCAGTCAGATAAGGTGGACTTTCACATCTGCGTCACGTCAGGACCCCCGAGAACACAGGAGTAACCAGCGGCACAGCCAGGACACTGTATTTCCTGCCACACTGCACATCTCACCCTGCACTCTTGTAGTCTGGTTTTTTGGTGTCATTTGTCACTGTCCTGTTGTGCGTTCTGTCTTCCTCTCTGCCCTCTCTGCTGGTCCTGATCCTGTCCTCTTTGTGTAGATACAGTTCCTTAGGGGTAGCCATCACGTCCTTTTGGGAGTGAGGTCAAGGTCTAACTAAACATTTAAACATAGCCCTAAACGTTCTTGCGGAAGGTCTGATTACGATACGTTTTCTCTCAAGTATGGAAGGAAACGAAGTTATAAAATTTCTAGTACAACTTGTCTCTTTTGTTGGGAAGGAAATCAGGTACAATCGGAAGTGTTACTGTTGTATTAGTTAAAATATATCCTGGCACAGATGTTGTATAAAAGAAGCAATAAGAAAATGGAGAATAACTTCAGATAAGACTTGATGATGCGTCTCATCTTCCATCACATTTGTCAACAGCAGCAAATTCAAAGAGTCTCTTAAGTAATTGATGTATGTATTCATTTTTTGGGGTCTTATTTCCATTCTTTACTTTCTGTCCGACCACCATCCTTCCCGCACAGGCAACTGTGCCGAGGTATCTTATGTATCTGTCTATGAGCACGTGGTCTTGGAGCAGATGTGCGGTGTTTATGAGTGCGATTGCTCATTCACACACGTGGTGCTGTGCTATTGATCCCATGCTTCCCCTCCCCACTCAGCATTAGGCTTTCAAGATCGGTTTGGGTTGCTGTGTGTACTTTTGGTCTCTCGCTCCCAGGTGCTGCAGAGATTCTGTGCATCTCCTTGTGCGTTTCCATCCCCCCACAACTGGACACCTAGGTGACCAACCACACTCCACGTCCCGTGCAGTGAATGCTGTGAAAACATTCTTGCCCACGTGAGAGTCTCTGGAATCCTTGCACAAGAGCAACATTGGCGTGTCACAGGATGGAGCTGTGCTTAACCTGGTGTTTCCCCAGAGTGACTGCATCGTTTTGTGTCCCCACAGTGGCGTCTGATCGCCATAGCGCCCCACCTTACGGGTGTCTAGAGAGTGGACACATTCTCTTCTTTTATTCAGATGGTCTTCTATATTCCTGGTTAGAGTTTAAAACTAGTCTTTGTAGAAATTTTTCTAGGTTCCTTATGTAAGTTCCTGGGCATTTTATAATTTTTGCAGCTATCGTGCCTTTTTCTTTAAGTTGCAATTTCTAGTTGTTTATTGCTGCTGTAGAAAGATGCTGTTAAGTTTTTTAGTAATTGGTTTTGTACGTAGCGAGCTTTCTGACCAATCTTAGTGATCCTAATAGCTTATTTATTGATTCTATTGTATTTCTTTTTGGTAAGGAACATATTGTTTCAAATAACAACAGTGTGCTGCTTTATTCTTACACATCTTTCTTATATATCATCTCTTAAAGCACAGGCCAGGACCACTCGTACTGTGTTAAGCATTGGTAGTAATAATGGGAATTCTGGCTTTGTTTTCAAGTCTAAAGGAAATGTCTGTACTTTTTCTATTACTTATATTTGCTATAGGATTTTCAGTAAATACTTTTTATCCATTTAAGGAAGTTCCTTTCTGTTTCTATTGAGTTGATCATAGGGTTTTCCTCCCGTGGTAGAGTGCATTGATAATTTCTCAGCTATTGAAATATCCTTGCATTTTTGGGAGGGATGCTGTTTTGGTGACAGAAGAGCACAAGAGGTCCTCAGCACTACATTTTTCTGACACATTGAGTTAGTTCATTGAGCAAATTATATGTATTTATAGGTAGAACATGGTTGTTAGATTCTTGGAAAATGCTGTGTTATGCGAATCCGTGTTAATATGAAACCAAGAACTAGTACAAAAAAGGCGGTTAGGTTCCAAAAATTAAAAGAACATACTATTATATTTTTATAATTAAGAGAGATATCTTTATGAAAGCAATTTGCACTACAAGTATAACATATTAATATGTATTAAATGTTTTCTTTGTCATTACCACTAAGCACCATTAACTGAGGGCATTTTCTTTTTGACGAGAGAGCTTCATCCTCTGAACTTTCTTCAGTATAATCTTGACTTCTATTCTTTTTGCAAAAAGTCTGTTATTTTAGATTGCGTGCTTTTAGCTGAGAGATCTTTATAAATTTCAGTACATGGTGCTAAGCACTTGTGAAGTTTTCTCTTAATCTTTGTGCTTATTTCAATGCAAGGATCTTCATTTAGGAAATATAGTTCCAAGTTTTCGGCGAAGTCTAGGCCTTTCTTTACACTTTTTAGAGTAAAGTATTTAACTCCTTCGTTTTCACCTGTGCTATTGTCCCCTGAATTGTCTTGGAATTTTCCAGATATTATTTCCATCAAATTTTCCCTAATTTCAAATGAGACATCTTTTGCTTTTAAAAGCTCTTATTATGCTCTGTGTTGTTTGGGGATTTCCCTAACTCTCAAACTGTGTTAGAGTGAAACCGTGTTATAGAAGTGCCGTGTTATACTGGGGTTACCTGTATTTATTTATTCCTTTAGTCAATTCATATTTATTTTGATCTACTCTGTATTAGGCCCTGGACTGGACACAGGGATATTCTTTTCATTTCACCAGTGGTGAGTGTTTTCAGTGAGGGATTTAGCCCTGAAAGTAGTTGTGGTTTCTACTGGCTATCAGTTCCATTAAATGAGGTGATGGAGAGGCAGTAAGGTCTCCATTGACTGTTGTCTTGGCCGTGAAAGTTAGGTTGTCACTTCTGACTGCCATTTAAGAAGGGGACAGCTGCTTTAGATATAAAGCAAGTAGCATGGGACACAGGAACTGAACGAACCACTGTACATACGGGTTGGGCTCCCATCAAGTTCCGTAATCAATGATAGTGTGTGGACCATTGGCTGGATTTATTAGAACTTAAAAAAAGACGCCAAGTCTACGTTTTTATTGCTCAGTTACTTCAGTCACATCGACACAATTAAAAACCAAGTAGGACAGTAAGCTGGCAAGATGAGTGTTTTAAAATCCCACCTGAAAATTATTCAGATGGTAAAAATACAACTAATTCTCAGCCAGTTGTTATTTTTTCCTGAGAAAATATCTAAACTTCATGCACATTATGTACTTGAAGGGGGAAAGGATGCGTCCTGAAAAAGATGCCAACTTGGAGTCTGAGCAGTGCGCTATAGACACGAACGACGCCGTACCTGAGCGCGCACACGGAGGTGTGGCCGAGGTGGTCTTCATCCCGAACGTAGGTTTGGGAGGAGATGACGACTCAGAATACCTGAGACCAGGTATTGTGTTCCCCGATTTCCCCTCGCAGCTCCTTGGACCTGTAAACGATCAGTCTGCACAAAGAACTCAGGCCCGCGGTTCCTCTCTCCTGCATTTGCATGCAGCCTCGGAGTGCCCGTGCACGGATTTACAGCAGATCACACAGGCTTTATTTCCCTGCAGTGGGATCTCTGCACCCCCCGAACAAAGAGAAAAACGCCTCCTTAATCGTGATGATCTGTGTGATGTGGCTGTGCCCTTTCCTGGCGGTTTTATTTGACCCGTCATAAAAGGTGGGGGACGCAGAGGAGGCGGTGCCTATTAGAGGGGGTTGTTAAAGAGGATTTGCTGTGCATTGGGGAATGTGCTCCACCCAGCAGGGGCCACTTTATTATGTATAACTGCAATATTCTGCCCGCGTGCGGCTCCTCACCCAGCATTTCAGACACTGATTTCGTCCCAGCCACGACCCCCCTGGGGAGGCTCCTGTGAGAGGACCTCTCGGTGGTCCAGAATCCTTTTAGGGATTAGCATCTCAACCGGCCCCCTTCCGCCTTTCCATGGTAAATTGGCCTCAGGGATCTGAACTTGTTCTTTCCTCTTCCACGTGGTTACGGTGGCTGCGGCTTCCGGAAGCCCTGATGACCGACATGGCCTGGGGAGTGAACTTGCAGAGACCCGGGGCTTTGTACCAGGGTCCTAAAGAGAACCCAGGGCTGGGTTTGTGACGAGGGGGTCAGGGTGCTCCATGCAGAGGAGATAACGAGGTGTGAAGGCAGGTGGACCACTCGGGAGGTGACAGTGACAGAGCAGGGAAGAGGGACGGGAGCAGGAGCCGGTGGGGGAAACCAGGCAGGCGGAGCATGACTTAATTTCACGTTTTATCCCCATTTCTTTGGGATGCGGTGGGAGTGCTTCTAGACCTGCCTTTGTCCCATCTTTGTCCTTGCAGATTTTTCTTGTCCCGTGTACCTGTCTGGGTGGCTTCTGTCTTTAGAGCAGGTTGAAAAAAATGCATCTGGACTTGGGGCATTGTTCATGCTTTCGATTAGACTCTTTCCTCCCTTGTCACCTCTTATTTGGGCAGTATCCCGCAGTCGCAGCCTTAATGAACTATCAGAGAGGGAAGGCCTCAGTGACCCTCCGGTGGCCTGCCTGTTAAAGGCACAGGACTCGGCCATCCTCAGGCTGCTGGTTTTTCAGCTCTGCTCTTGAAACCAGCAGTCTCGAGTCACAGTGACGGCGTCATGCCATGTGAAGGTCAGGAAAAGAGTTAACTCCCAGGGAAAGGAGGACTCAGTTAACCTTTGAACTCCATGCTAATTTAATCTTTCTTGGCGTGGATGTGACTTCGACTCGTGGCCATGGTACCGGTGATGAACTTTAACCTGCGTGACTTTGTATGGTTTGTAGAGTGTGGGAATACAGTGAAATAAGCACAGCTTACCGAGGGCATTGGGATCTTGGCAAAGAGGATGCAGGGAAAGGAAACCCAATATTTATGTACTTAGTGACGACGTGCGTCGTGCCAGGTGCGGTGAGGGGCGCTGCTCACAGATCATCTCACTCAGCCCCTGCTCAGTTTTGTGAGGAATGTGTCAGCCTCCACGGTATGACCCATGTGGCAATGTCCTGGCCGGGTCACAGAGATACTGTGAGGTGGGCATCCTTGCCTCACAGACAGGGGGTGTGGTGCTCGAAGGATGATGGGTCACTGAGCTGAGGTCACAGAGCAGGACATGGTGGGAGCCCAGCTCACACTTGATTCCAGGAGATGCTGGTCTCCCGCTGCTGTAGACTCAGTGAGCACCCCACTCAATTCAGATGTTGAAACCCAATCCCCAGTGTGTCGGTGTTGGGAGGACCCCCAGGAATGGGATGCGTAACTTCATCAGCACTTTGATCTTGGCCTTGCAGCCTCCAGCACTGTGGGAAATCAAGTTCCGTTGTTTGTGAGCCGCCCAGGCTAGGGTGTTCTGTTGTAGTAGCATAAAAGGACGAAGGTTGGAGGGTGGATCAAGGATGAGATGGGACCAGGAGAGGCAGTGACACGACACACTTTATCGGGTGGTACTTGGGCAGGGTTGTGTAAGTGGGGAGGTTTCTTCCAGCAGAAGACCTTCCGGACACTGGTGTGAGGCCACCACCCTGAAGGAGAACAGGGCAAGGGACAGCCAAGAGGGCAGTGAGAGAGGGACTCTGTGTGTCTGGGTGAGGCTGGTGGGAAGGAGGGGCGTCTCTGGGTCAGAGAGCTCCGAAGGCCAAGCCGTGGTTTGGGGACTTTTGTAGCTCTAAAAATAGATGCACAGCAGACTTTCCACTCACTGGAACGCAGGCAATTGGCACTCTCGAGGAACTGGCCAAACATTTTGAGAGTGCCAGTTGCTTGAGTTCTAGTTAACGGAGAGTGTGCTCACAGTTATCCAGCATCTACCCATCCCCGTGGGTGCCGGTTAACTGAGAGTCTTCGTATATAGATACGGCTTGTCTTACGTATGGTTGGAAGATGTTGGGGTATGCCGAGTAAGTAGGCTCTAAATGGCTAAAGATAGGCTTCCTTGGATGATAGAAGCTCTTTCACAAAAGGTAGTTTTTTGAAGAAAGTGTTTGAGGACGTCAGGAGCCTCTGAGAAGCTGGGATTGCTCAGCGATGGCCTTCGCTTGTACGAGCTGCCGCCTGCTGGGCTGCTGGGCTGTCCCTGGCCTCTGGTGAGTTCCTCAGAGACGCCTCCTTCCTGCTCCTCCTGTGTCCCCAAAGACGTGTCGGCTCTCGAATGTAGCCCCTGGGGCTCCGGACAGGGGCTGATAGGACCCTGGGGTAGCCCGGCAAGTGTTCTGGGCAGTCCACTTCTGTTTCTGCCTCCAGTGAGCAGGGCGACCTGGGTGCTGTCATGTTTCTCACCTGTCCATCCAGGTGATCCTCACGGTTTTCTTCTGCTTAGAAACAACCTGTGATCACATTTCCTCCCCACCACCCTGCCGCATGGTATAACCACAGTCTGCCTATCAAAACGCCATCTTTCTTGGGTCCTTTTTTGATCTCAACAGGGTGACCACCACATCAGCTATTTCTTTAAGAGCGGCAGTAAAATCTCCACGTGGGGCACTTTTTCAAGAGCCCCAGTGGTGAACGATTTTCTATTTTAAACCAACTGCTTGTCCCATTAAAAAGAAGGTGTCAGGCACCCCCACATAAAATACTGATGGGCCGGATTTGCTGTCCGAAAAGTAGTAACGCTTCCCACACTCTGCCCTGCAGTCTGGAAGCAGAATGGAGCTGCTGTGGCACTTACAGAGCGAGGGCTGACAGCAGGCATATTTGAGCACCGTGAGCTATGGTATCGCTGGGGCCAGAGAGTGCGTTTAGCTAATAATGAGTGACATATCCCATAAAATACCATTACACAGTGTTCAGGGCCCAAGAATGATGACATAATTATTAGGAGACTGGGAGATTAAGATATAATTTGAAAAAAAAAAAAAAAAGAAAAGCATGACGGGAGGGTGTAATTGGAGAGACAAAATACACAGGAAGTTTGTAATTTACATGTCAAAATACCTTTTTCATGTTTTGATTGGATTAGACGCTGCCTTTCCACTCCATTTGTCCTGGCTTCAATTAGAGGCAGCCGAAATGACATCTCACGTTCATATTCTTGACACACGCTGCTCACAGGCGCTTTCTAATTCTAACCGACAGGAAGGGGGAAAGGGAAGCTCGGTTTTGCCTCTGTCGTGCACTTTTTACTTAACCCCTAATTTGTTTCTAAATTAGCCTGTCACTGCGGCGAACGGGGCATGGCGTCCGCGGCTCTGTGCTGTGTCCTGCTGGAAGCATCCGTCCTACTGCGACGTGCTCCGACCCCCGGGGGTTTGTGGGGAGACTCGGAAACTGAGGGGAGGTGGGAAGAACCGTGGATTCCCTCTTGGGCAGGACATGATGACGATATACCCTGGGGAGCCGTGGAGATATCAGCATTATTGTTTTTAAGGTGTCCGCCTCCCGGGTGGCAAACGCCCACCTGGCTTCCTTGCTCCATTCCCACTGGGTTTTACCTGGAGACGTGCTCCATGCATTACGAAGAGTAATTCCTAAGTTGTCATTGGATCCCTGCATGTCCCCTCGGAGACCCGACCGCCCAAGGCCCGCCTGCAGAGCCCTCAGTGACACCTTTAGTCTAATGACCTGTGTGAGCTGAACGCTGTCCCTGTGTCCTCATCTGTGTGGTGGCCCAGCCCTTGCTGTGTTTTTATCGTCTTCACAGTTTCTTTCTTTCTTTTTTGTTGATCATATTCTTTTATTTATTTATTTTGCTTCTTATTGTTAAATTTATTGGGGTGACATGGGTTCCTAAGAATGACGTGGGTTCCATTCCGCCATACATCGTCTGTGTGTTGTGTCCTGTGCTCACCTCCCAGGTCAGCTCCCCTTCCGTCACCATGTATTTGTGCCCCTGTCCCTTCTCTCCCATCCTCCCTTCCCCTCGGGTAACCACTACACTGCTGACTGTGTCCACGAGTTTTTGTTTCTCTGTTGCGTTCAGCTTTGTGTTTCACACATGAGTGACGTCATATGGTTCTTGGGTTTTTCTGTCTGGCTTATTTCGCTTTGCCTGATGGTCTCAAGGTCCATCCCTGTTGTCATAAATGGCCCCATTTCATCTTTTCTTATGGCTGAGTCATATTCCATTGTGTGCATGCACCACAGTTACCTTAGCTAGTTGTCTATTAAAGGACACTTTGGCTCCTTCTGTGATTTGGCCACCGTGACTAGTGCTGCGATGAACATTGGGGTGCGTGTATCTTTGTCTTCACGTTTTCTTTATGTTGGGTGCAATGACGTCATCACACCTAGAAACATTTCAGTGTATATGGGCCCAAAGTAGCGTCTGAAGACATTATACGTCATGGGTGACATGTGAACGTAGCCTACTGATACTTCCCATTGGTGTTTGGCTGTGACTTTTTTTTTTGTGGTTCCCTGGCTGGGAATGACTGTGACTTTTAAGAGCATGACGTGGCTCCCATAAACCCAGGCCACACAAACAGCACCTGATAGAGGACAGCGTGTCTTCCCACCAGCAGCCCCCATGGTCCCCGTGACCTCTGTTACCTACCGATCCTCGATCACCAGTGTTAAATGACATTTGGGTCACTGAGTGGTTGATCTGAGAATACCCTTAAAATCAGCGAAATTTTCCACTAAGGAGGCTGGTCAACATCCTGGGCAGGTGGTGGAGTGGAGAGGCTCTGCCAGCCCCATTTTGGACCCTCTGCTGCTGTTTGTACCTTGGACAGGGCACAGCCACCCCGAGCCTCAGTTTCCTCAGCTGTCATTAGAGATTCTGGAGTACCTACCTCACGCTGTGTAAGTGTGGATTAAATGAGACATGACCACGTCAAATGCTGGCCAAGGAGCTGGGTCGTGGTGGAGATCACTCAGGTCAGGCTTCTCCACATCTGTTTGGACTTAGGCACAGATGCTTCCTGACTGCCTCTCTCCTCCGCCTCCCATGAACAAATGCCAGGAGAGGCTGCGTGCAGAGTCCCAGACCTCTGGCCAGTGCCGGGAGTGCCAATCTGGTCGCCGGGTCCTGCCTGTCAGTCAGAGCCTCCGATGGAAGAAATCAAAAAGGTTGATTTTCATCAGACAGGTTGCTTAGAGATAAAGACAGTCCAGAAAAAAATATCCCCAGGAGTTAAAAGACGGAGCGTGACATTTTTGGTACCAACGGTGGTGATTTGATTTCTGTCTGTTATTGTCTTCACATGGCTGACAGCTCCGCTCATTGTCTTAAATATGGCTTTGCTGGAGCCAATAAAATATGCGAGGAAAACAGTATACATTTTCGGGGAAAGTAAGTCATGATTGCTACACCTTAGAGCAGCTTCATGAATCCATGATTAAATGATCCTTTGCCATGAATTTCTCCTAATAGCCATCAAAATCTTTGTAAACCTGCAGCGCAATGCATAACGTCTTATTCCAAGATTTGCTTAAAAAAAAAATCAATGCGTACGTACCTAAGTTCTGTGTGTCAGAACTCATTTATTTTCACAATAACACGGACTGTCAAGCCTGACACCCTGCTAATAACATCCAGCGTATTTACATATCATTCAAATACTTCCTTGTATGGAATGGGGACTTTTACTTACACCGCCCTGCTTGCCCTGCAGCACACGTTTGCACATTAGCTCCGTGCACACAGCCAGAGAGGGGTTACCTGTGGCAACTAATTATGCCACCCTTTATGCATATTAATGAGTCTGTGAGCAGCCAAGGAAGAAACAATTCCAGGTTGAATGGGAGAGAGTCGCGGGGTGATTTTTGATCATTTTCCATTTTTGATGTCCCCTGAGTGTGTTCATTTCCTGCTGCTGCTGTGAAAACACCGATTTCTTGTCTCGCAGTTCTGGAGGTCAGAAGTGCCCCTAGGGTCACCCTGGGCTGAGATTAAGGGGTCAGCCGAGCTAGGTTCCTTCCTGGAGGCACCGGGCGTGGGGGAACTTGTTTCCTATCTTTTCCAGCTTCTAGAGCCTTCTCTCTGGTCCTTGTATGCAGCCGGAGAACCACAGAGAGGGGGCTGACTCCTTGTCCCCTGCCATCTCTCTTTGACAACAGTCCACACAGGAGGGTTCTCGGCTTCCAAGGACTCCTGTCATCAGATACGGCCCGCCTGGATAATTCCGGATCCTCTCCCTGTTTCGGCTTTAATCTCACCTGCAAAGTCCCCTTTGCCATGGACACATTGGCAGGTTCTGCACCTGGGACATGGCCGTCTTCTGTGGGGGGTGGGAGCTTCCGCTGCCTCTCTCCCCAGATCTTTCCCACCCAGCTGTGCTTGCAGGGGGAACCCCACATTTCCCCACGGGCCGATGCCTCGTTTCTCCCTCACCACTTCCCCTCACTGCCCTCCCGTCCCTTCCTTCTCTTTCAGACCCCCTCCTCCACCTTCTCTGCCCACCCCAGCCGCCACTGCCTCCATCTCTTTCTGTCAGCTTTGCCTTTTTAGTTTCCCTGACTGTCCCCAAGAACTCGTGACACCCCGTCTGAGCCAGCCGCCCCGCTGAGGGTCCCTGTGACTCTCAGCAGCACCCCCTGCTCCTCCTCCTGCCTCCCCCCCAGCGTGGTGGGGGTGTCAGGGCCCTGGTCCATCTATGTGGCATCTCTTCAAGGCCGGGAGGCAGATGAGTGGAAAACAGTTCAAGTTTCACCTTTTATGCTTCTGCTCATGGGAGGGGTTGGAGTCCTTCACAAAGGGGAAAAAAACCCCAAGAAACTTGGAAAGCAGCAAGCTGTTGGGAGAGTAATGTGTGAAGAGAGGACCTTGACCTCCCCAAAGCGGAAAGGGCTGCGGGTGTGCTGATGATTGGAGGGAAGATCTGACAGGGGTGACCCTCCATGCGAAAAGGGGCAGGGGTCACGGGATGCTGGGGGCCCCTGGGGTGGCTGGGACCTCAGGGAATGTCCCTGGGTGGGAAAAGAAGCTGAGAACATGGGCTGTTTGGGAGGAGGCCCAGAGGCCTGGCGCTGCTCGGTCACAGGAAGATTTATCCTGGGTCTGGGGCTGACAGCGCTCGGAGACAGATGTGGCTCTCCTTCGGTGGCGCAGCCCGCTGTCTGCTTTGCTGTCTCCAGAAATACGTCTCTCTGAATGCCGCCAGGGGGTGATTTGGAAATAAAACCACCACCACCACAACAGAAAAACATTTGCTGTGGGCATGAAAGGCTTAATTTATGACCAGCCTTTCCTAAAAGACTGTTTACAGAACACATGTTTTCTTTTAAAAAATGCAATAGATTATTGCAATTATTGCACCACCTTTTTGAAAAGTTTATCAGTGGCTAGACAGGTGTCCTGAGAACGTTTTCGTGCATTTCTCTCCGGGACAGCGGACCTCGAATGGCCCGGGAAGCGTTTCATGGACAGTTGGGCTGTGGGGAGGAAATACAGGCTTTTGGACCTGCTTCTGCTTTTCTCTGGTGCTGGGGCTGAGATGGCCTTCCACTCACTCCAACACCGACCACGGGGGTGGTGCTGGTGTTCTCAGCCATTTCACGAGGCCTGTCCCCTGTCACGGCCCCGAGGAGAAGCACCTCTTAGGTGGGATGTCACTGCAAACAAAGCTGCCTGCTCTTGAGGGCGTGAGATGCTTTTCCTCGTGGCTTCTCTACATCTCGGAGATGAGCACCTGTCCTCGTGTCACTGGTCACGGGGAGCTTACAGTCAAGTTCATCTTCAGAGCTGTGTGGCATCTCTGGGCAAAATTTGGGTGCGAGGTACCGGTGAGAAGTTGGGTGCTGGGGAATCTGTGATGTCTGGGCACCTCCGGCGCCTGTATCTGTCATGTCTCATTTCCTCCACAGAATCCTAGGTAGTCACGTGGGATTGGGTGCCTTGGTTTTCCCACAAGCATCTACGCAATCTCACACGCAGTTATTTCTCAGGAAATACTTGTCGGCTGATTATGTAGCTAAGAGGAGATGAGACTTTAAATGGATAAACATGGATATTTTTAAGAACTGCTTTCTCAGAGTCATCCTGGCTCTGTTGATATGACCCGGGGGCAGGGGTGGCTGGCGGGCTGGGCATGTCACTCCCTACCCACTGACTATAACCTTGGCCAAGAAACTGAACTTGACAGAACTCTGGATCAGCAGGCAAAAATCTCACAGATGAACTCCAGAGGGATCCTCACCTGTGAGCCCACAGCCTCAGGCCCTTGACCCCATCCAGAAACTTCTCACACCCACATGGAGTTTGCTTGGAGCACACCGAGGCCGGGCACGGCGGCTAACTCGTCCACAGTAGCCAGGCCCACGTAGGACAGCTCGTCAACCATAGTTGACCAGAGCGTTTGATCTCACCTTCCTCTTCCCATGTGTTTCCTCTGACACTTGCTTGTCCACCAATCTGGGAACTCTGGTGTCTCTTTCACCCTCACTTTAGCTACAGTTTTAGATTCACCGAGGCCTTGTGTTCATTTCGGTGGATGAAACCCAAAACCGGTGGCCAGCACATGGGAGAGATAACTGTCAGGAGGCCCATGTCTGGACTTGATTTAGACTCAGGTTGGGCTAACACAGCGTCAGCTGGATGAATGTGACCAAGAGCAAGAAGGGCTTTAGGTTTCGTAGGCACTTGGTTCCATCGGAGGCCGCCAGGAGCGCAGTGAGTTTTTGGGGCTCTGCCGTCTTCTGGCCTTTGGTTCAGGCAAACGCTGTGGTTAGAGCCCACCAGGCCTGGTCTCCTCCAGGCTTGAGCTTGCCGCTCACCTTTTGTGGACCATCTCCAGGTCTTGACATCTCTCTTAAAATGCAGAGGCTACAAACGGGGTAACGGGTGCTAACGACGGAGGGAATAATATGCAGTCCATTAGAGGATTCCTTCCTGGCCCCTGCATGTATGCTAATTCATCCCAGGCATGTCTGGGGAGCCCCCCGACCCCATCCAGACCAAGCTGCCCATGGGCCCACCCTCCACAGCACAGAGCTTCATGGTTTGCGCTTTGCTTCTGATCAGGCTACCTGCCTCCCCCGTATTCACTTGCTTTGGGTGGAGCTCTTTTATTTTAAAGACTCTCCTGAAATCTAAAATCACTTAACAGTCTGCAGACACCCCATTGCTTCATCCAGCTTGGTTGCAGAGAACCTCAGAGAAGCTGGATGTCTGGCGTGGTAGTGTGACACAGGGCAGGGGATGCTGGGAATTTGGAGTTTCTTGCTCTGTCCAGGCTGGGCCATTGTTGGGCTGACCTGGACCTACACCAGTGGTGGCCCCACCCCACACCCAGCCTGTTTTAGGACTGATGTGTCACCAGCTCAGGCAGCATCACCCAGCAGTCTCCTTGACCTCATGGCAGGTTTGGAACTAGCCATGGGGGATGTGTGGGAACCAAATGGTGAAAGGCTGTACTTGGCACTTTGTTATTCTCACATTGAATGAAAGCAGAAAGCAAGGCTCTCAGCTGAGGCTAAAGGAAAGCCTGTGTGTACACGTGTAGGTGGGGCTGGAGGAGGGGGTCTTTGTCTACTCTTGTGCAGAGTTCTCTGCTAAGTAAACCACAGTGTCACCTGGAGAGGAGAATGCAGACACTGGCTGAGGCCAGGGCTCTCCTGAGTGCTTGTCTCAGGGGCTGGGGAACAGTCAGGCCAAGGATGAGCCTTTGCCAACTCAGGGCTGTTGGATACAGAGGCTGAGCTTGGGCTCAGGGCCAGAAGGCTTAGTCCTCACCAGTGCCTCTGGCCTCTTGCCAGCTGTGGGCCTTACAATCTTTTCATCTGTGTTTGAAAAAAGGATTTTGCATGCTTATCGTTCAGGTGGTTGTGAGGATCAAACAAGACAGTGGATGTTACAAGCCTTTATTATGTATGATAATGGATGCTACAGTAGGAGGCAAAGCTTACATATAAATTAGGCATGTTGATACATAGGAGAACAAAATTCTTAAATCAAAAGGGCTTAGATGCTTCCCTCTCATGCAGAAGAGCAGAGGTATGTGTTCTTGGTGAAGTTATCAACTTTCTAGGCTACTTTCAGTTTAGCTCTATGTAGCCTGATTCTCATGTTCTCATGACCCAGAATGGCTGCTAGGGCTCCGGCCATCGCATCCTGGTGCCAGACAGCAAGGTGATGGCAGGAGAGAAAGGAGGATGTGTGCTTTTTTTTTTTTTTTTTTTTTTTTTTTTTTTTTTTTTTTTTTTTTTTTTTTTTTTTTTTTTTTTTTTTTTTAATAGGAGACTTCCTGGACATTGCTCAGAACACCTGCATTTTTACCTTGTTCATTAGGACTTAATCACTTGCCATACCCATTGAGGGGGAGTGTGGAGAATGGGGTGCTTTGTCTGGGTAGCACTGTGTCCAGCTAGACCAGCAGTGTCCAACCTTTTGGCTTCCCTGGGCCACACTGGGAGAATTGTCTTGGGCCACCCATAAAATACACTAACACTAAGGCCACACTGGAAGAATTGTCTTGGGCCACCCATAAAATACACTAACACTAAGGATAGCTGATGAGCTAAAAAAGAGGTCGCAAAAAAATCTTACATGTGTTGGGCCATATTCAAAGCTGTTCTGGGTTGGCCATGCTTGCTCTAAGTTTAATCTCGTCTGCGTTAATACCAATTTAATTACAGTGGTATACAAAGACTTAACTCCTGTGTAGCTATACTGCCTCTCTCCTCCTTTGTGCTTACCATGGAAGCCCCATCTTTATACATGCATGTCCATCAACATAGACTTAGGATTATGTAGTTTTGTTTTAAATTACATAGGGAGAAACAAAGAGTTATAAACCCAAATAGATACATATTGTATTTCATAGTTACCTGTGTACAAGTGTACCTCGTTCTTGCTGAGCTTTACTTCATTGTGCTTTGCAGATACTGTGTTTTCATCAACACTGAGGCAAGACCCTCCAACCAGCAAAAAGACTGTGACATGCTGATGACTCAGATAGCGGTAAGGATTTCATAGTAACAATCCATTTTTAATGTAGGTGTGTACATTGTTTTATTTAAACATGATTCTGTCGCATACTCATATATACTGTGAATTTTTTGTGAAACCAAAAAAATTCGTGTGACTCACTTTATTGCAGTGGTCTGGAACCAAAGCCACAATATCTCCAGAGTAAGTCTGTAGTTACTTTTCCTGGTGCACTTTATTTCCTCACCTGACATGAAGTTATTTTCTAATGTCCTTCATGTCACTGTGAAAGACTCTTTGTAGGGCAGGTCCAGCAATAAATGCAATTTTCATCTGTTTGGAAATGAGCTAATTTCCTCTTCATTTCTGAAGGGATGATTTTGCTGGATATAAAATTTTGTGCTGCAAGTTCTTTTTTTTTTTCCCTGTTGGCACTTTGAATACAAGGGCTGTCTGGAAAGTATCCAGCCATGTAACATGAAAAATAGAGGCATTGATGGCTGGATTTCTTTTTCCGGACAGCCCTTGTGTGTCACCCAATGTCTTCTGATTAGAAACCAGCTGTTACTCTTAGTGAGGCTCACTGTATGGAGTTCTCAGCTCTCTTGTGCACTCAAGATTCTCCCTCTGTCTTTTAGCAGTTTGATCAGGATGCATTGCTGTTGCTGCTTGTTTTTTGCTTATGTAGCACCTTTACTGAACTAGTTCTATAAAGTCTATATTCTTTATTGTTTGGGGCCACTGAAATCTCTGCTTGGTTTACTTAGCGGTCAGCTAATGACTAGACAGAAATTTTTGTACTGGAGCCAGTAAATGTCCAAATCAGTTAATGCAAATAGCCAGTGAAGTCTTCCAGACAGGTCTGATGGGATGGGTCAGGTAGGAATGAGGCTCTGAACCAGGTCTAGTTCTCTTTTGCTCCCTCTGGTGGCTGCACTGAAAACGTGGATTGTTTTTTTCAAGGCTACCATGGAGTTGGAGTGAGCCATGGATCCAAAGCAAGTGAATAAAACCTCCACAAAGCTCACTGTGAGATTTGCTGTTGTTGTTGTTCTTGTTTTTTAAATACATGCTTTCCCAGCTGCTGCAAGCCTTTGCTTAATTTCTGGAGTTTTGAAAAAATTGATACTGTCAACTTTTGTCAACTGTCTCATTCCTTCTGTGGAGAAGAGAATTTTTGGAAGCCTTTACTCCAGCATTTATGCTGACCTCACTCATCAGGTTTTGAAAAAAAATTAATCATTAAAACAGTAGTCACAGTTAGTTGCCAAAAAACCCTTGTGTTGTGGAGTATGACTTTTTGGGTTCACATTCAGGCTTTGTCACTCACTCACTGTGGCCTTCGGCAAGTTACTTGTTCCTTTGTGTCTCAGCATTCTTTTGGGAAATGGGCATACTGCTAATACTCACTTACTAGGTGGCTTGTGAGTACATAAAATGAATTAATATGTGAAGGGTTCTCATGGGGAGGCTTAGCACAGAATAAGAATGGTGCCTCTGAGCTGTTTCTGCTGCTGCTTTGGATTCTATGTCTCTGCACTGCTGATAGGCCAATTTCTCAAGTGATGTCAGCAGCATTATTTGCTGAAGTCCCAGAGGTGATGAATGATTGATTCAACGAGCATTGCAGAGCTGTTGCAAGGATTAGAGAGAATACTCGTGAAATTTTTGGCTTGCACTGAGTAGGTGCTCATTAAATGGGAGCTGTTCTGTAAAACAGGGCTCTAGCACCTTCTCAGAATCTAGCTCCTTGAATATTTCATTATATTTTTATATGAATATGCGTATTTGGATTCACGTGTATGTTGTAACCGGCATGAGAGTTTGGGTGAGACTTTTCCTCTGTCTGATGTCTGGGTTTCAGCAGAGCTTGAAGACTCAGAGCAAGGATCAGACCTGATAGGCTTCTAGGCATGGTGGTGGCCTCAGGGGCACACAGGTTAGCACAAGATGAGGCTTCACCACGTTCTGGAACTTGAGAGGAGAAGGAGGCAAGCACAATGAAGGAGGTGAAAGCATTTGATCACGAGTGGCTAAAAATAGAACAGGTGGCCTACATGTATGCCAGCTGTGCATGATGGCCAGTTTTACGGCTGGTTTATAATGCTGTCCATGGTTATTTTACAACAGTTTTCTTCAGTCCTGACACCACTATAAATCTTGCCATAAAAGTCTCTAATGCAGCAGAATAGCTATGCAACGAAATGGGGGGATTTCAAGGATCAGTCGATTGCTGTGGAATGGAAAGGAGAATAAGGGTGCCCAGGGAGAAAATAAAGGGAAGCCACAGGGGAAAATTAGGGGGCCGAATGTCTCATTACGCACTAGAATTTGTGCTCCCAAGTCAGTCACTTTAATTGCGAGGGAGAGCAGATAGCACTTTTAGGATGAACCCACCAGGTGGCGCCATCGGAAACATTTCTTAAAAGGCCCCATTTCTTCCAATCAGGAGAGGAGCAAACCTGTTGTTTTTAGAGAGGGAAACAGTACTTTTACGGATGGGGGGTGGGAGGTGGGGAGTGCATGTATGCTTATGGAGGTGGGGAGTGCATGTATGCTTATAATATTATCGTCTGTACTGTGTGTGTGTGTGTGTGTGTGTGTGTGTGTGTGTGTGTTGTAGTTTTAAACAGTGAAAGACACTTTTCTCAAGAGATACAACTTTAACTTGGCCAGATTTTGCCAAGGGCATGTTTGAGCTAAGCATCCCAGGTTTAGGGAAACATTTATGTATCTTCAGATGAATAGCACTACACTTTGTGTTTTCTTGTCTGTTCTTACCATTGCTCCTCACCCTGCCCCACGCCTGACGCCTGGCTCTGACCCACCTGGCCCCTTCTAGGGCCTCAGAACCCTGGGGAGTCCCTGTGGGAGAGGTCCCCCCAATTCTGAAACTCATACACCAACGGGCAACACAGAATTGGAACCTAAGAAAGCTGGGTCCCCTACGCCTTCCTAACTCACGTCCTAGTTCAAGGCTTAAAGAAGATACTGCTTACAAAGTGCTTCGCACACACAGAGCCCGGCATGCTAGGTGCTCAGTGCATGTACGCAAAGAAAGGTTTTTAAACATTTATGTGTATTGAGCAGACGTGTTTTCAGCAGAATCCCCAGAACAACTTCTTGTCGACCTCTGCTTTTATTAATATTTCTTCGCAAACTTTTCCAAGACTCAGGAGAGATGAGAGATTTAGTATCCACCTTTGTTTGGTGCTGGGGGGGCAGGGTGGGGAGGGTGGAGGGGAGGGGCCTGCCCATCAGCGACGACGAGACAGGCTGGTGCTCTGGCACTGAGCTCGTTTCGGTGCTCAGCATCCTCTGAGCTGGGCTGGAGGCTGGCACGTGGAAGGCTTTAGCCAAACACGGAGGCAGTCCACTTCCGGTTACTGCCCGGGACACACGGCAGCAGCCCGCAGACACGGGCCGTGGGAAGGTCAAGAGAAAGTGCACCGGGACCCAGAGGTGCCCGGCGCAGTTCTCGTTCTTGCTGTGTGTCCGTTTGTCTGTAATCACGTTTGTAAGGAAGCTGGCTAGATGGGGGCGAGGCACGGAGGGAGGGGGTGCTGCTGACCTTTTATCAGAAGGGAGCCCTGGATGGCTGCTTTCCTGGACAGCTGGGGCAGATGGACTTTTCCGACTGGGTTGGTCGTCCCTCCTGCTGGGCTCAGGTCCTGCAGGGTGCTGTTATGGAGCTGGAGGCCCTATCCAAAGTCCCCGCCTTTGCTCTTTAACTGGGTGGGAATGGGGCGGGGGCTGATGGATACGTTCTGGAGGCCTGGCAGCCGGGAACCCCGCCCAGCTCAGCCCTGGAACCTCAAGTTCAACTTTGGGGGGTGGGCTGGGCAGAGGGTCCAGAACACCAAATCAGATGTTACACTGCTGGCGCGCGTGCACATATCTGTGGGTGTGTGTGTTGTGTCAATGACTTGCCCCAAGTTAGGCAAGAGAGTCATGACCAGATGTCTCTTTGGTCCATTGTACCTGCTCTCATGAAAACAATGGAAGTGGCCAGATCAGAGCCCCTGCCCCACGGTGCTGGCATACTCGTCTCTCCTAGGATTGAATGGGTGGTGGCCACCTCTCTGAGATCCCCTCCACTGCCCTGTGAGTGACTTCTACTCTGGGGCCCAAGGCCATCCAGAAAATTGAAGATTCTTGCCTTCAGATAAGGTAGGGGGCAAAGCCTCTTGTGTGGGCCTGAATCTCGTGCATAAGACTATAAAGTTATGAATTAATAAAATTAGGTATGGAAGAGAATAGGTAGCATTGAAAGTAAATCCCAAGCCACACAATTTTAAAGTTGGCAAAAACCAAACATGACAAAAATAACATTTAAAAAATTTTACATGAATAGTCAATAAGTCTATGAAAATAAATTCAATCTTATGGCTTGTCAAGAAAATTAAAATTACAACCCTCATGGGATATTTTAATATGCCCATTAATTCATAAAAATTAAGAAATTGGTAAGATCCAAATGTTTAAAATGTAAAGAAGAGGAACACGTGTCCTGTTGGCCTGAGTATCAATGGCTATAAATACTTGGAAATCTTATAAACTTCAATTGTCTGACATTCCCTGGAGAAACTTTTGTGTTTAGGCGCTAAAAAGAACACATGCATGAATGCATTTAGCAGCTTTTGCAGTAGCCCAAACCAGAACACACTAAATGTTCATCCATAGGAAAGTAGAGAAATACAAATAGAGCCTGTTTACGCAGTGAAATATTATATAGCTGTGAAAAGGAACGCACCCACCACTGCCTGCGTTGTCCTGATGAGAATGAATTTGTAAGAACTTCTGAGTCAGTAATAGGAGATGATGCTACTTTTATTGCGCTCAGTGCCAAGCCACACTAAACAATATGTTGTTCAGGAATGCATTTATGCCCGGAAGAATTATTTGTTTAGAAACAAGAGAAGCAGCAGCACAGACTTAGGCAGAGGAGTTCCTCCTGGTCCACCTCTTCCTACTGTAATGTGTTGACAATCAGTTTTAAACGGTTTCTGGGGTTTCAGCCCGGAGGCACTTTGTTGACCGGATTACTTTCTGCACTTCATGTTTCAATGTGTCCTTTTCACGATAGCACGGAGTCATTGACTCTGTCTTAGATTAAATTATTTTTATCCCTTTACATCACAAGGAGTGACACCTGGTTTCTCGTGACAGTGGCACCCAGTCGGGCGGAGTCTCCAGCTTGCGCCTGCCACCTCCTCAGACGGGGCTGCAGACAGACACAGGGCCTGACTTCATTTAGAAAATATCATGCATAACCTGCCCATTCCCCTCCTAACCCCACACGGGAAGACTGTCACACGCAGGAACGTGTGATGTTAGCTGTCACGGTAATGAAACCGGTAGCCACGACGTGCTAGTCATCTAAGGCCACCGAAGCCAAAGCCACTCAGCAGGGCATCTGGATGGGTTCCCGTGCTTTCCCAAGCTCATATTGTAAAACCGAACGTCATTCAAATGTTTGCAATAATTCTTCGTGTCATGTATCATGAATGTACTAGAAAGCCGGAATAGAAATGCCCACCAAGAGCAGAATTGTCAGTGCGGTGGACAGGTTGTAAGGAGTGTAGCTGTCCCAGCCTTTTTAGGTGCCGTGTCGACACGAACGCTGTTTTCATAACTGAGTTGGAAGGAACATCTAATTAAGATCACAGTCATACTTGATATCTCTCTGCCCCGTGAGGAAAGATAAATGTTGTCACTCAGCGTTCGGGCTGGATTAATGATATTAAGTGCCTTTCCCCATAGGTGGCACACCTGAACCAGGGCCCTGTCTCCAGAGTTTATATAGCCAGCCACGCTTGCACGCTGTACACTTGAGATACCACATTTATTAAGGAGCAATTTACGTACGGTAAAATTGGATCTCTTTTGGTGTTTAGTTCTGTGCAATTCTGACAAACGGATACGGTCGATAGCAATCACCACGTCACCCCAACATGGTCCCTCTTGCTCCTTGGTGGTCAAATCCTTTCCCCCCTCCCCAGCCCCCAGTGACCACTAACCTGTTCTCTGTCCCTATAGTTTTACCTTTTCTAGAATGCTGTATAAATATCATCGTACACTACGTAACCTTTTGCAACCGGCTGCTTTAACTTAGCATAATGCTCTCGGTAGTCACTCACGTTGTTTTAGTGTCATTAGTTCTCTCCCTCCTTCCTCCCTTCTGTTTTCTTTCTTTTTTTCAAACAGTATTTTATTGTATGGATATACCACAGTTTTTTTTTTCTTTTTACCCATTCACAAGTTGAACATTTGGGTCATTTTTAACTTGGGCAATTCCAAATCAAGCTTCTATGAACATTAGCATATAGGGGTTTGAGTGGATGTACGCGCTGGAGCACGTACCTAGGAGTGAGATTGCTAGGTCCTATGGTCAGTGCAGGAAAACACGTTTCCAAAGTAAATGGACCATTCGTTTCCCTGTGTTGTACAGGAGAGTTCCAGTTGCTCCGTATAATCACCAGCTCTAGATATTATGTTTAAAATATTGACCATTCTAATAAGAGTGTGATAGTATCTCATTGGGGTTTTCATTTGCATCTCCCTAATGGTATTTCGAGCATATTTTATGTGCTTATTTGCCAACTCTATCTCTTCTTTGGCGTGTCTGTTCACATAGCATCTTTTTGTCCATTGAAAAATTGTTTACTTTTTGTTTTCCTGTTACTGAGTTTTGAGAGGTCTTTAGGTGTTTTGGATGTGCGTCTTTTATCAGATATGTGTTTTGCACATATTTTAATTTTAATGCTTACAACTAATAAATTTGAGAAGTTCGAGTGACTATACAGTGAAAAGTAAGTCTCCTTCCCATGAAGCCTGGCAGTGCAACTTGTCTTGCCAAAAGCAATTACTATTCCCAGTTTTTTCAAAAAGGCAGGGCAGAGAGTATTTTCTGGGAAACACTTGCTGCAGTTATAAAAATGTGCATATGTAGTGTTTTTTGGCCTCAGTACCTGATGGTATGTGAGCCACAGTGTTCCGTCTTGTGGTTTCTCATTTTACAGCTTACCATGGCATTCTTGCCCTATCATTACCTACAGAGATCTCATTATTTTTAACAGCTGTATAGTTTTCCATTGTGTGCATGTGCCATAATTTATATAATTTGCCCCCTGTTGGTTTCAGATCTTCTGCTATTCCAAAGAATGCAGCGATGAATATCTTTGCATAGTAATAGCTGTCATTGCAATTACTGAATTATAGGGTACATGCATTTTAAATGTTGGAAGTTACTGTTTCATTTTCATCACAGCTGTTGGACCAGCGTAAACTCCCACCAGGGACACAGGACAATGCCTGTTTGTCCACATCCTTTCCAACATAGGTTTGAAACGTTCTAAATTTTTGCCAACTTTATAGTGAAACTATGTTATAATTTTTAATATCATTTCTCTTATTATTAATGAGATAACCAGTATCCATTGTCATTCCTTGTTTGTGAGCTATTTACAGCTTTTGTCTATTTTAGATCGGTTGCTTTTTTTCAATAATGACTTAGAGTTCTTTGCAGATTATGGAAATTAGCACATTGTGTTATGAATCGCAAACAACGTATTCCTACTTGTTTTTCTGGTGATGTCATTTAGAGTGGGCTGCTGTTGCGTGTCAGCTGGAGACAGAGCCCCTGCCTTCCAGAGCCTGATTCTTCCCGAGGTCCTCTGGCGGCGTAGGGGCTGCCGGCTGCGTGGCCTGGATGCCGAGGGCCCCCTCCGGGCCGGGCTCCTGGGCTCCCCTCTGCAAGTCAGAGAAGGAGTTAAAGAGAAAGGACGACTCCACACGCGGTGGGGTGGACAGACTGTCCTGTGTTTAGCTGTGGTGCTGTCTGCCTGTCTGGAGGGGCTGCGTCTCCTTTCATGGCTACCCTGTGATTTGCGGGGAGTTGGGCTGCAGGGGAGATGGCTGGGGCCTTGGGAAGCTGGCGTGTGCGGGGTGAATGCTGGCGCACGTGGCGCTTCTCCAGGTCACCCCCGGGCCCCCGTGCAGAGTGTGTCTGCGCACCCTGCCGGCCGTGAGTCTGCAAACAATTGCTCTCAAATCCCGAGGCCTCCCCAGTGTGCTGGTTGTTAGAGTTCCATCTGAACTCTAACGTGTGCCGGGGACGCTGGGAGCCATTTTTGTGAAGTTTCAAGGAAGGGCGTGCGGGGCACGTGATTCCCCACTGCCGGTCATCATCGGGGTCCGAGGCAGGCGGTGCCAGGGGACTGGCCTCGCCCTGCAGAGCTGTTGGCGGGTGGAGAGAACCAGGTTCTGGGAAGCCAGCCTGGACGCTCTTAGCCACTGCCTTGGCACCAGGGAGGAAGCAGAGCTTCCCAGTGCTGTTCAGCGGAAGGCTGGGGTTTGGGGTCCTGCTTGGGCGGGGGGCGGGGGGTGGAGACCTCCAAGGAACCTGCAGGACCCACGGAGGCTTCTCCTGACGGAATGTTCTGGGTCCCCGAGGAGGGCGCCTTGCACGCCTGCGGAAGCAGGAGACCACTGCGTGGTTAACTGGTGCAAAGTTACCTCTGCCCCTTGTGGCTGTGTCCTTATTTCAGTCTACACAGAAGGGGAGGCACCGGGTGCTGAAAAGGGGTTCAGGTGACAGCTGGGATCAGAATGTGACATGAACCGGGAAAGGTCGTGACATTAAGTTGCAGGGTGTAGGTTTTGTGGACCAAATTGGGGGGGAGGCAATGCCTGCGTCTTTCTCAGGCCTGCGCTCAAAGCAAAGGGAATGCTGGGTGTTGGTGTGTGGTCTCCCGTGGGCCCACTGTCATGTGAGATACGGCAGGGCACGCGTGAGGGGCAGGACGGACAAATCCTAATTGTGTTTGACAGCAGTGTCTTCTCGAACTTCAAAGTCAAGGGCCCCTTCCCTTGCACGGGCAGACGTCAGTCTGGGAGCGTAATTTTCCCGTGCTCATGCCGACGAGCTGAAGCGAGCAGACCGGTAAAGAGACGTCAGCCTCTTGCTTGTCCAGCACCAAGGACCAGGGGCTTGAGAGTGTCCCAGGATGCTGTCAGGGTCAAGGGAGTACACTGCCAGGTGCCCAGGGTCGCCAGCGAACCGCAGGCCACGAGCCCAGGGGAGAAGCAGCAACACGGATGCGTCACAGCAGGAACTGTGCTGCCCCCCCTTCCCGGCAGCGTTCAGGGCTCTCGCTTCCCAGGTCACCTCAGACTCTGGGACTCGTGGATGGCACGGAGCTGTCTGCCAGCAAGCCCTCCTTGGAGTGCCAGAACGTTTCCACGCTGCCCGGGCTGCTGCTTTTTCTCCTACCCGTGCTGTTTAAAACCAACAAGCAAAACCAAAGTTCTCTCCATCCCCCTATACCAGTTTCCGGAAAGTTCTCCTTTTATGCGTTTCTGTTTCTGGGCAAGATGTTGCTATTTCTGCATCTCCCTTGGGGAAGAAATGCCGGAAGACCGGACAGGAAGGCTCGGCCTTTGCCCTGCCCAGCCTGGGAGACAGATGTGAGGTAGGCTGGGGGTCCGCGGGCTCGGGGGAGCGGGGACAGAACGGTCACCTCGCCGCAGTGAACGCTTTACCGTCATGTCACTCATCTTCCCGTCGTGTGAAGAGGCACTGCACACCCAGCAAGGATCAGTGTCACCCTGGGACACTCCCCCCACCCCACGCCTCACCCTCTGAACTCTGATGCTCGAGTCTGTCAAGAAGGAACTGGTCATTGCACCCCTACTTTGACCTTCTGACACTTCTCCTTCGGGGGACAGCAGCTTTGCATCTTCAGAAGTTTGGGCATTGCCATTTTGGGCGGGTTCACGCAGCAAGCATTTTCAACGTGCCTTCTACCACGACGCTACGGTAATTTTAGAAAGGGCTATTGAGAAATACACCCTCTGCAACATTTCCCACATCCCTGCTCGTGGTTGGCCTAAAAATAGTCAAGAGGATTTCACGAGAATATCAAAACTCTTGACCACAGCAGAGCACACAGAAGCTGCATGAGAAACTCTTGACTCCCCGTGCAGGGCCAGAGCAATCTCTCTCATTTTCTGCTTTTGCCACCCAGGACCACTAAAGTGATTGGCAGCTGCCGGACGGGTAGCTGAGGTGAGGAGACTCAGGGCAAGTTGAAGCCAAAGTTCTCTTGTCCTGGAGAAAGAAACAATTGATTCTCCCTGCCCCGCCCCTTTTTTAAAACCAAAGTTCTTTCCACCCAAGACCCTCCCGGTAACACTCAAGACCAGCCAGTCACCACACATCACAGCCCTTACTGTCCTGTCTCCACGCCTGCTGGTCCCAGTGATGTGTCAGCTCTCTGAAGAAAGAGGGGACTTACCTTGTTCCCCACTGTAGCCTCCAAAGCAAGCTCTGTGCCCATCACATAATAGGTGCTCAGTAAATGGTAGGTACTTGAAGAAATGAAACTAACTTACGGTCTCTGTTCACTGGGCTTCCTGCCAGGGTTTTGTGCTTTGCCTGAATCCTGAATCCTCGGCCTCACGCCCTCTGCCATTCCCACCCATGCCTGATGCCCCCTGTGTGTCACACATTGCACAGTTGGGTGGGAAACAGTCTAACCAGCGTTTCTGGGGTCCATGGGGGGCCCCAGTTACTTTAGCCATTGAATCGTGGTCCTCTCAAAAGAGGCAAGATTTTTCCAGTAAGCATTGAAGGAAGATTTGAGTTTGTGCACCCTTCCCGTGTGGGTGCTGCATTTGCTGAAGGTCTTCCTTCCTCAGTGGCCTGGAACCTCAGTGAATGTGTGCTGTGCTGTCCCTTTGTAAGGGACAGGCACTTTTACTTCCATTTCCACGAAGCAGGAAGCTTAGATCCACAAAGTGAGGCTCCTTCCCAAGGCCACACCCCAAGAGAGCAGACACCAAGAGTTCCAATTCAGATATGCCTACGCCCAGGGAGACATTCCTGAAATATCTCTCAGAAATTTTTCTGCCAATAATTTCAGCTTCAGGAGGAAGGCTAGACACTGTTGTTCTGACCTTTCCAATTATCTGACAAGCCCAGTGTTAATCAGCTGAGTCAGAATTGCTGGCCCCAGGATGGCGTAAGCCCCAAACCCATCTTCTGATGAAACGATAAAACGAGGTGGGCTAGGCTAATTAACAGGTTCCAGCCTTTGCTTCTGGCCCATCACACACTTTCCCCAAATAAGAAAGGATGCTAACTAATTGGCAAAACCCTTGCTTCTGTGAAGCAGCTCTGAGAATCCCTGACTATGATTAGCATAAAATTAATTCTTGTTGGGGAAGTGTTATTACCACCCCAATGACGTTTAGGAAGCCACGAGTACTGGATATGAAGCAAGGCGGATGCCGTCCTAACTCCAGATGAAATGTGTGGGGTGCACTTTTCAAGACAGGGGTACAGGCTTAGGGAGCAGGGGTTGATGGCTCTCTGGTGGGCTTCTATCAGTCATTTGAGACTTGGAACAGTTTATGACAGTGCACCTGCATCTCTCTGGTGTATTTCCTTGTTTTCCTTGTGTGGGACCTTCTGTGTGGGGAGAACAAGATGACAACTTTAACCCCTTAAAGTAAGTGTCCTTGAGAGCTCCCTGGTGGTGTAGTGGCTTAAGGCTTTAGCGCTGTCAGCGCTGCGGCCTGGGTTCGATTCCCAGCCAGGGAACTACCCACATACAAAAATAAAAATAAAAAAAAGAAAGCGTCCTTAACTGCAAAGTCATTTTTATCATTTGTTCTGTGTATCAATTTAAGTGGAAAAGGAAAAGGAAAACAATCACATGGAAATCATTTAAGTCAGTTACAGAAAATTGCCACCCAGAACCCTTTCACCTGTGGACAAAGAGCGTTAACTGAATTGTATTTCCTTTTAGAATTCTTTTATGCATATAGCTGTGTTATTGGGCTAAAATCAGACAATATATAGAAATTAGCATCTTGTTTTCCCCCTATGTAGTAATAATAACACAAATACTTTTTCTTACTTTAAACTTTTTGTACACATCATTTATGTGTTCTCATCATATTGCGTTGTACTGATGCGTCATAATTGACTTAACCATATTGGATATTATGCTTGTCTCCAATTTTTCACCATTATGAATAATGATGCAATTCCTATCTTTGTACATCCTTCTTTATTTTAATTTTAACTTACTCCCATTGTGTTCCTAAACATGGAATAGCTTGGGCAGAGCACATTTTGGATACATTTTAGGTCCCAATAAATATTGCTGAGTAGAGTTTACAAATATAACTGCCAGCCCAGAGTTCTAAACAGGAAAAAACCTCCTTTAAAGATGAAGAAAAAATTAAAACATGTGCAGAGAAACTGAAACAATCTGTTGCTTTCAGACACACACTAAAAAAAAGTCCTAAAGCATCTCCTAAGAGAGAGTGAGGGTTACCTCAGATGGAAACTTGGAAATGTCAGAGGAAAGAAAGAGAAATTGAAAATATAAATATGTAGGTAAATCTAAATGAATACAGAGTGATGATGATTTTAAATGCACGAAGAACTAGTAAATAGAACAACACACAAAAGATGGGAGTGAGGTAATGGATTTAAAATTTGTAAGTTCTCGTATTACCTGGGAATCCAAATACTTATTTCTATTAGACTCCAGTCACCCAGGGATGCTTGTTGTAACCCCTATGTGTGATCATTAAAGGAAAAAAGATGCTGTAATGAACAAAGCAAGAGAGAAGGAACTGAAAAATGCCTTATTCACAAAATTACGAGAGGGGCACGTAAAGGAATGCAGACCATGTATAAAAAGTAAAAGTAAAACCTCAAACAGATCAGCGATTGTATTAAATGGAAATGGACTATACTAAATGAAAGTGGACTAAATTCATTAAAAAACAAAACCTCTCCCACGAATAAATAAAACAAAAACACACCTTAGATGTAAGGACACAACAGAACTGAAAATACCAACACGAATTAAAAGGAACATGGCATAATTATATAAGACAAAATAGACTTGGAGGTGATAAATAGACTTTATCTCCTTCCGGAGATAAAGAGGGGCATTTAATAATGATAATAATTAATCTGCCAGAAAGATTTAATACTTCTCCAGGGTGTGCACTCAATAATACGAGTATAGCATCAAATATATAGGGTAAAAATTGCACTTTAAAAGGAAAAAATAGATCAATTCACAGCCATGTTGGCCGACTTTAGCTTGTTCTTCCTAACTGATGGGACAAGCCAACAAAAGCAAATCATTCAGGGGTCTGAAGTGGCTTTTCTTGGTGATTTTCATTTGCATTTCCCTAATAGCTAGTGAAGTTGAGCAGTATTTCATACTCGTGTGTCTTTTGGCCCTTTGTAGGTTTTCTTGGGAGAAGTGTCTGTTCAGGTCCTCTGCCCGTTTTTAACTGATTTGTTTGTCTTTGTGGTTGAGTTGTATGACATCTTTTTACGTTTTGGACATTAGCTCCTTATCGGAGGTATAGTTCTCTTCTCCCATTCGGGTGGTTGCCTTTCTGGTGAAGGTTTCTTTTGCTGTGCAGAAGCACACGATGCAGTATACAGAAGCTGTATTATAAAATTGTGCACCTGAAATGTCTATAATGTTATTAAGCAATGATAGCTCAATACGTTTACTTAAAGGAAAGAACCCACCATATGAGAAGCACGAGTGGAGAAGCACAGGCTGGGAGCACAGGCGGGGACCAGGGGACCCGAGCTGGTGGCATCCCTCCACATTGGAGAGAGAGAAGGCTGGGGCGGGGAAGTGCCCAGTTTCTGGAGCCCTAGGAGCCCGGGGAGCTTGGCATATGGCACATGCAGGTCCCAGAGCGAGGAGCACTCCGCAGGTCCCAGAGTGAGCCTGAGGGACAAACCAGCCAGGCCTACTGCCAGTGTGGACATCCCTGTCTGGCTTGGTGCCCTCAGCAGGTGCCAGCACAGGCTGCCTCCCAGTGGGGGAGCTGGAGGAAGACTGGGTCACCTGCCGAGCTCCCTCTCGGGCACTCCCAGAGCTGGCTGCGAGAAATCGGACAGCCTTTGAGTCCTGCAGGAAAGTACTCTGGTCTGCTGGGACCCCCGTTCAGGCCCCCAGGCTGCCGGCATCAGGGAGGAGGGGGCGCAGGCACAGGCACACCACAGCCCTTCTCCTGTCTGTACGACTTTGGCTTAGATGGACGGCCCCTGTGATGACAGCGTTGTTGCCATGGTGATTGCATGAGGCACAGCCCATGCCTGGACCATTTTCCTCATCTTATTTTCCTTTATTGGAGTTGGTGAGATTAAGCCTGCTCACATATGAGCCTCAGTTAGTGAAAAGTAAACATGGGACTCTGGAGCGCCTCTGTGACACCTGTGGTGGCAGACAGAGGATGACACCACGAGTGTAATTGGTGCCGTGGAGTTAACCTAAGCAAATACTTTCTCCTCCTTTCCCAGGGCCCCCAGGGAAGCCGGCTGGTGGTGGGTTGGCTCGCTGCCTCCTGGGATGAGGTTGGCTAGATCTGGAGATGCCGTCAGCTCCTGGAGGTGTTTCCCCGCTACTGAACTGAAGGGGAGAGGGCTATTGTTTCAAAATAAAATCCGAGAATCGTAGTTTCTGGATGGGCCCTTTGGAGGGCTGCAGTGGGGGTCAGCAGGCTCAGGGGGGACCCTGCAGGGCAGCACCCCCCTCCTCCAGACCCCCAAGCCCAGGTTTTTCTTGTCAGTTCACGCCAGCTCATATTTAGAAATTCACTTTGATTAAAGGCCTGCCACGTGCCCACTTGGTACTAAGAATGGGGCATTGGTATAAACAGTGTTGGTAGACATGGGAGGCTGCATTTTATAGTAGGGACAGGGTGCAGGAATGGTCCAGAGCAGGTGACCAGTACCCAGTAAGGAATGGAAGGAGGAGCCCATCCCAACGCTTGCCCCACTGAGGGTGGCAGGAACCCTGAGTACCTGGGAGTGACGCACCGAGGGTGACACACGGCACCCCCAAAGCACAGCGCTTGGGGAACTGGACAGAAGTGGGCTGTGGGCTGTCCTTTCTTGTCAACCTGCCCTCTGGCTCATGTCAGAAGGCCCATGGTGGCCGCTGGAGTGGTCCAGGTGAGGCGTGGAGAGACGGTGAGCATCTGGGGTGAGCCAGCAGGACCAGGGAGACTGCCACGTCGCCTGTGAACACACCACGTTTGCAGGGGCCGCCGCGGGGCGAGGAAGGGACAGGCGGCAGTTAGGTGGAAATGATTGCCCTGGGGACATCCTCAGAGAGGTGGCAGCTGCAGCATAGGGGTCCATGAGGTCATCAAAGGCAGAGGGTCAGAGCAGCAAAGGCATTTGTAGGGAGCTGAGACAGCGTGTGGGAGTCAGGCGGATCTGGGGGTGACTGTAGCTCTGCCATTAGCTCAGTGTCTCAGGCGAGTCTTTAAGTGGAGCCTCAGTTTCCACTTCCGCAAAATCAGACAACGTGGGAGAGTCACATAGCGCCGTTCTGGAGCATAGAAATGTACCCACATTAGCAGATAACTAATAATAAGGGACGAAAGAAGGAACAGGAGCCAATAAAATTACGGAGACAGGTCAGGAAAGCGTAGTGACAGTGACATTGAATGAGTATCTTCTGTGATTGTAAGATAAGGCAAAGACCGTGTCCTCCAGAGGTTCACTGGGATGGGTGATTCATACCTACAGCTCTGTCTGCAACGGAGATGCCACCTTGGACAAGACCCCTCTAAAAAGGCTTCCCTCCTGGGAAATGGGAGTGCTGGGCTGTTACTCTGACATGCTGATCAGCAGAGGAGGGAACATTCCAGCATTTCCAACTAACATGGACATTCTCAGCGCTCCTTGGAGCTTCAGTTGGTCCCACCTCCTGTTAGGCCCTGCTGATCTGCAGGACAGTCCACCAGAGGCACGTCCCTCCAGAGGGCTCCCATGTCGCCGGGTCCATGCACTGTGTCGCTGGGTGTCAAACCAGTGGTTGGGCACAGCCACTAATGTAGGAATCCTGTGTATGCTCATTCCAATTTAAATCCATTATTAAAATTAAGAAGGGAAAAAAAGCCCATCTCTTCATGGCAGCCTTACGCCCACTGGGTATTAGTTTTATGATTTGCTCAGCTGTTGGGTTCACATCTCCCAAATGTTTTGGCTCTGGTACCAAGGTCTATTTCAGGGCAATCATGTCTTGTCCCATCAAGTCTCAACTGAAGATGCCACTGGGAAATGGACTCAATAGCCTCTGGGACCCTTTCGGGCCACATTATGGGCAGTTTGCAGAGCTGGAGGCCGAACAAAAGCCCGGAAAGGACAGGGAGAATAAAATCAGATTTTAATTGAATTGCCGCAATGTACTAGTAAGGCTAGTTAAGCACGTAATTAATTGCTGTAACTATAGCAACAGGATTAGCTGGAACTATTAGGGTGGCACCGGGGGTTCAATGAGAGACTCTTAAAAAGACAAGTGGTGGAGCTGGCAGAAAATAATTTGTTCTCCGCCAGTGGTTCTCCAGAGGGTCTGACACTCTTTAGCAACCCAAAATAAATCTATTTAATAATATTTTCATAGGTTCATGTAGCTTTTTCTACCCCCAAAGGGCCCCGAGGGGCTGCCAAAGCCATGAACATAAATATAGATTTGGAATAATGCATTGGGCCGGAGTCTTCTCTCACTTACACAGCTCTCGGGTGGTTTGTTCTGCACCTTTGGGAGCTGCACGACCTTCAGGACACTTGGAGGCAGTAATTCACTGAGTGGCATCCCCCTACACTCGGGGCTCACAGCACCAACAAGAATGTAAACCTGGGGAAGGGTAGAGGAGGCTCCTGAGGTCGTACTTCTGTTTAATCCATCCCTGACCTCATTCCAAAAAGGCTTCAAGGAGGCTCACAAAACACACACAGACCATCAGGACAAAACAAACACAGGAAACCCAAGGCAGGGGCAGATCACGGGAAGGAAGATGCAGCTAGCGGTTTGGCAGCGTTCCTGCGGGAAACGGATACAGCGGTCTGTGGGCAAAGTTGCCGCAGTTCCACCCACTGGCCAATCAAAGAGGAGAACAGAATCCGCTGCCAGTAATAGGTGCTGAGACCTCACAGACCTCTCCCCGCTGGCCATGCGACCCCACTCTATAGAGCAGACACCTGCCAGCACCTCTCTGCTGGGAGGATTCTAAGAGCGCCTCGGGAAGGTGCATTTCTATGTATACAATTTATGAAAAAGACGGTCTTTGAAACTTTACATTTATAATGACACTCTAGAAGTCAGATTGCGACTGAATAGGTAGTATTTCAGAGTTCTTTGTAGGGAGTTGCCAAAAAGATTTAGAGGAGGTATATTATCGTTTCTCCTATTTGATTTTCCATCATACTGTTATGCACTCTGTGTCTTTGATTCATTATTTCATGCCTTTATCTCTGCCTCCTGCAGTTATTAGGAACCTTGGAATGCTATGAATTATCAGTTAACCAGTGTTCCATCTTTTAGAACAGTAGAGAACACAAAAATTTAGTACATTATTTTTCCCACTGAAGAACATACATTTTATTTAAGTAAAGATGACAAATAATAGCAAATTAGCTATAAGAACTATATTTAAGATAGGTAGATACTGTGTGTTTAAAGGTCATTTCTCCAATACTTTAGCTAGTCAGAGCATGTCCAAAAAAACCAACCAACCAAACAAAAACCCCAGTAAATTAAAAAAAAAAAATCTGACTGCATTTGAGCTGGGACAGCAACCGTTGCCTGCCTGGGAACTAGAACTACTCCATTTGCTCTCCTGGGTCTCGTCTTCCTGACTCACTTTACAGATAGTGGGACTTGTCATTCTCCTTAACTTCATGAACCAATTCCTTTTAATGAAAATTTTTATCTCTGTCTCCGTGTCCATATCCATCCATTCATTTATCTACCATCTACCCATCCATCATCCATTCACCATCTATCCACCCATCCATCCATCCATCCATCCACCTATCTATCCATCCATACATCCATCTATCCATTTATCCATCCATTCATCATCCATCCATCCATCCATGCATCCATGCATCCATCCATCCATCCATCATCTGTCTGTCTATCTATCTATCTATCTATCAATCTGTCATCTATCTTTTGATACTCTTTCTCTGAAGAACACTAATATACCAGTTTACCAGGTTTCTGATACTGTGATCTCTCTTACTAATTTTCTTTGTGAACTTCCTTTCTGTTTGCCTTTTTATATAATGCCCTTTTACCTACATGACTTTGCTTCAAGTAGTCTCACAGTTAATGCCAAAGACATTGCTTATTCAATGAGAAATAAAATTTTAGTTAAAATAAAGCTAATAACCCCATTGTTCTTTTGAATGAAAGTTAATTCTACTATCATTGTGTTTTTCTCCATAAGAAGAAAGATTTTGTTTAGTTATGCCTTCACTGGCATGCCAGTTTTATAATGAGGTGTCCAGGTTCACCTCCAATTATACTAGCCTGTTGGTATGTTTGGAAACAGTTTATGACCCTCATTAACTTTGATGCTTATAATTAAATGAAGCTGTGAAATATATCCAGGGTCAGCCCTCTGGAGTGTTCCTGATTCAGTTGCCACAGACACTCAAGAGATGATGAGTCTAGCTAAGCCAAAATCCAGGATACTGTGGCTTACATATTAGCTGTCTGAAAATGAGTCAGTTCCAAAAGAAAAAATAAAAGGCCAGAAACCAGTGGGAGTCTGCAGGGAGAGGTCGTTGTGGGTTAGCACAGTGGCTGCAGGGAAGAGAGAGAGAAGAGGCAGGGCTTTGTCTGGTATCGGCCTCATGTTTTGGGGAAAGGAAAGTAAGAGGCATCAGTTGAGTCCATACAGTGAGCCCTCGTGAATTCTCACAGAAGCTTTGTCAGGGACCGAGAATCAGCCCATGGCAGAGATGAGGAAAGGGATGCTCTTGTCCCCGTAAACTTGGGGTGCAGATCAGACGTGTCAGCTGTGAGGACCGGCGCTGTGCCTGTCCTGGAGGCCACGCGAGGTCTGCATGCCGAGGCCCTTGGGGACCGTGGGCTGGAGTGGAGGGTCTCACAATGTCTGTCCTGCCATGAGTCTTGGCGTTGGTGTCTTATCACTCGTGTCGGATTTTGAGCAGCACGGTGCTGCCAGAAGGGGTGAGGAAAGCTCAAAGCCCAGAAGACCCTCGGCGAGGAAGGCGACATTCTCAGAGGGCCAGCACGGGGCACCGAGGGGTGTGGGTATTGGCCGGGGGAGGGGTGCATCGGGTTAGCTTCCCAGAAGCACCGTGGCACAACCCCTGGGTATGGCAAAAGCAGTAGTGGCAAGTGCGCGTGTCCTTGTGAGTCAAAGGGGTCCCTGCAGCAGGGAGGTGCTTCTAGAGGGACTGAGAATCCCAAGGGCCTGCCTTCTCGGGTGGGGGTGGGCTGCCATCACCAGGACCCCGGTTTTATCCTCAGCTGGTGCAGCCCGGACAACACACAGTAATCCATGCAGCATTCCTCCTCTGTGAAAGGGAAGCACGATTAGAATCTTCCAGACACACCACGGAGGGAAAATGAGACAGCCAGAGCAAGCCCGCGGAACACCATTCCCAAGGGAACCAGCCAATATTTGCCACTCTGGTCTATGACAGAGGTGGCCTTTCAAGCCAGAGTGTGACGAGAGACCACTAAAGGAACGGTGTTTAAAGAATTGTTATCCAAATCGAATTAATCCAGTTAGTTTGGGCGAGAGGAAAGTTAGTCCACTCCCTCATGCCATGAAAACAGAAATCTCAACAAATCAAGTACCTCCACAATGAAAACAGCATTAAAGCATTAGAGGAAAAATGGCATATATTTCTAACCTTGGGAGGAAGGAAAGGACCGAGTAACATAAGGAACAAAATGCAAAAGCACTACAGAAAACAAAAAACACTACATAGAATCATGTCAGGGACACACACCACATGGAGGCCTTTTCCTTGCTTTGAGGTGAACAGAGACACATCCCCTGGGGACCCCCAGGGAGGTGGAGGCTGACAGCTTTTGTCCAGAACCTTCTCTCACCACCTACTACATCCTCAAGATCCTTTTGTGGCCTAGACGCGGTCCATGCACACAAACCATTGCTGTCCTTCATAATAATAATAATCTCGTATCTCACTTTGGAATAAAGCATCTGTCATCTTGGGGCCTCAGCCCGAGCTAAGGAGTTTGATCTCAGTGTCCGTGTGCGTGGTGTGTGCACACATGTGCATGTACACATGTGCATGCACACATGCATGTCTGATACCACTCCTCCCACGGACTCCCAGGGAGGGTCTTCAGCCTTACCTGTAGTGTTCCAGTTTCCATAGTGACCATGCATATATTCATGTATCGCTGTGTAATTAAAAACCGGTGAGCTTCAAAGACCCGAGCTTGTGCTGGTTGGGTGTTTGCAACCTAACTTCCATCTGCCCGTGAAATCGATCTGAACCCTTCCGTTTGAGGTAAGAGCCCTGCTTAACGGACTGCTCTGTTGGAAGGAAACCAAACTGTGAGGCACTTTGCAGGGCTGGCTCTGAGCTGCCAGTCTCTTGGAGCTCCCCCTTTCCATATAGGAGCTCAGCGTGCAAGGCGTATTTGTGCTGGTCCTGTGACTTGCGGGCCCCCGGCCGATCTGCAGGGGTAAATGGCACAGCCGGCCACTGCCTGTGCTGCAGACATGAGAGAATGCACAGCCACCTGGTCCATCTCCAGCCAGAATAAAAGTCCGGGAGGTGGGGTGTTTAGCCCACTGGTGAAATCCACGTGGGACCCTAAATAAGCTGAATCGCCACTTTTCTGCTGTTCAGACAGCCCCCTGGGGACATGTCGGTAATGTGGTGACACATGCCTTGCTGTGTCTGCTGCCCCTGCCACTCGCCATGTCACCTTGGAGAAAGTGCTCAGTTGCTTAACGCCTCTATTTTCTCCCTCGGACACCGGATAATGACATTGACCTCATGGTCAGTTGTTGGGATTGCAGGGGTCCACGCAGGGAAGGAGATGGCACAGGGACGGGGGGCCCCAGGGTTGACCCCTCCCATGTGTCAGCTCTCATGATTACTGATTTCAAACTCCTGCTTCACCACTGTCTAAATGCATGGCCAGCAGGTGCCTTAACTTCTGTCACTGTGTTTCCTTGTCCATGAAATGGGCAAAATCATAGCCTCGTTGCTGCAGGGCAGTGAGGAGGGTTCAGTGAGTTGATAAATGTAAACCCCGAGGTGAGGCTTGGCACTGCCCAAGCCCCGAACGTGTCAGCTGGCACTGTCGTGGCGACGATTTTCCACAACACAATGATGCCAGATGCTCGACAAGGAGAACATTTTGATTCAAGTTTTGAAATCACACACTGGTTTTCTTTAAATCATGCAAGGCCTGAAACTGGAGGTCCCGATGACTGCACGCGCCTCCCACTGCCTTCCAAGTCTCTGGCACCAGCACCCGAAGGTGGAACAACAGAGCCTGGCGGGAGGCTGTGGCCGGCTAGCAGGAGGTGGCCGCTCAGCCGTGCTGACAGGGGACTTCCGGGGGGATTGAGAACGGTGGCATGCTTGGTGACTCACCGGGTCCTTCCCTACCCCCTCATGAGCATAATCCCCGGGGCTCTCCTGTCCACCCTGTGCATGGTCTCTCACGGTCCAGGCTTTTGGTCTCTGATGAAGGTCACTAAGGCGTCATGACAGAGAGGAGCATTGTCACTGAGCAGGGAGGTGCAGGCTGTGTGTATACAGCACGTTTGATGGAACTAGACGGGGGAGTCAGGTGACATTTTGGCTCAGGTAGACAAGGACTGTGATGGTTGTTTCTGTGGCTGGTGTCCGTGCCTGGAAGAGGTGTGTTTCAGATGAAGCGTGTGCCTCTTAGTGTCCTCATGTCGATGTCCCTGTTTCTTGACCAAATGCACCAACAGCTAGAGGTTGTCTTTGTGGCCTGTTGGCCTGCGCCTAAGACCGTAAATACTTACTTACTCCTTATTCCGTGATGATTTGCCACGGCGATCAGTTTTGGGGGTGGGGGGGGGCGAGAAACTGGCCTCCTTTTGAGTGAGTGGTAAGATAGAGACTGAAGGACAAGGTTAAGATTCCAGAGGGAAAAAAGTTACAGGGGTTTGCGAAATAATGGAAAATATAAGTTGGCCTCTGCCCCCTGCTGCCCTGCACTTACTGGGGTGGAGCTCCCAACGCCCTTGGAATTTCCTGGGTGGTGGAGCGTCTTTGTTCGAATGCAGTGAGTCTTGGTTGGGGGGTGGGGTTTCTGGAGGGGTTCAGGATGGGGGCACGTCACCAGAAGGAGCAAGCCATGATGGGCAGTTTGGAAATTTCAGACGCACTCACGGTCCTCTGGGCAAGGGGAGAGGGCTGGGAATTGGGTTCGTGATCAGTCCTGCCCACGTGTGGAAGGCTCTATAAAATACCAAACATGCAGGGTTCAGAGAGCTTCTGGGGAGATGAGAGTGGTGCACCCCAGCTCCACTGGGACACCCCTCACCCTGGGTACCTCCTCATCTGTTCACCTGTGCTCTTTCTTACACCCTTTCTAATAAACCAGGAAACATCACTATTTCTCCAAGGTCTGTGAGCCATTCTATGAAATTCTTGAACCCACGGAGGGGGTCCTGGGAACCCTGACTTATAGCCAGTCGGTCAGAAGTATAGGTGACACCCTGGGACTTGGGTGCAGTCTTGTGGGACTGTGTCAGCACGGAGCTGAACGGTGGGACACCCAGCTGGTCTCCCAGCGGACTGCTGGCGTGTGGACAAACCCATGCGCCTGTGGGGACCGGAAGTGAAGCGTTCGTGGCGTTTGCTCGGCACAGGGTTTCCGAGTCGCCCGTGAGCCTACCACAAAGAAAACCAGCTCTGCACTGGAGTAGGGGCCACGCTGGCTCAGGAGGGGCCTTGCTGCTTATCACTGTCGAAGCGTCCGGGCCGATCACCAGGCATCGACAAGGGGGAGAAGGGAGGGCAGGTGCACAAAGAACGGACCACAGCCTGCAGTTTAATCTTCCCCAAAGGACCGTTCAGGTAGCCGATAGTCACCAGCCACCTCGTTTCACGGCAATATGGTCGTTGGTGGAATCCTCCCCCTCTGTCAGCCTTGACTCCAGCTTGAAAAGCAGCTTTCCTCCTGCCTGTCTGGGACCTGGTTGGGGCCTATTAATTGTTAATATCCAGGGGCCTTCTCAGGAGCAGGTCACTGTGTCGGACACGGTAGCGGAAGCAGCCTTGGCGGGTGAGTGATGGAGGTGGCACCCTTCTGTGCACTCAGAGGTCACTGCATCGTGCCACCCAGACAGGCCGTGGCACACACACTCACCTGCTCCCTTAACCTAGAGGCATCCAAACTGACGTGTCAACTCTGGTAGCCTGAAGCCCCGTTAAAAATGGGATCTGTCCAGGGGGACCTGCCTGGAAGGTCACCGGGACGTTCCCATAATTCCTTGCTGTCTTCTTTTCCCCTTTCGTCGCTATTAAACCCACTTGCTATAGTTGAGTCTCAACAACATCCTAAGTTGCAAGTCTGGCCACGCCGCCCTTGGCTCCCACCCATTTGTGAACCTCCCCGCCCCCTCAGGTGCTGTGCTCCCCAAAAAACAAGCTGCCCCCAGTTCTCCACAGGCTTTCAGACCTTCCTGTGCAGTCCCGCCTCTTACCTGGAATGTCACCACCAAGCCGGTTCCTGACTAGACTTTCAGGCATGCAGGAAGCTTCCCGGACACCGGGGTGAGTCCCTGGGCGGCTGGGGCGTTGTTCCCCCGAGCGTGGGTCTCGGGGTTCTGTGCCCATCTTCCCGGCCGTAGCTGCGAACTCCACGTGGGCAAGGCCTGACGCTTAGTACACGCCCCTGAATGTTTCTGACTCCTGTGGCTCTAGTCATACACACCGATTAGATCTTTGTCATCAAGTCCCTCCCTTCAGCTTGCACAGTCCTTGACCTTGCGATGAGGTCGAGTGGGGCAGGACCTGGGCTTGAGGTGTAAGATTATTCACAAGTGACCTCCGGGACACAGCGCCCGTCCTGAGCACAGTGAGGGGACACTAACCCCCTGGACTTTTGAAAGAGTGAATGAAGTACTTGAACTTGGTTTCCTCTGCCCGTCTGGTCCTCTGCAGGTGGTTTTCTGTTACTCTGTCCCTCTGCCCTGTGCCTCCTGGCCATGCAGGGCGCTCGGTCTGAGCTGCCTGCTGGGCCCACATAGAGCCTTTCAAGGGTTCCGCCTGGGCCCAGTGGGCTCATCAGAAGTATTTCAGAGATGTACCCCAGTCAGGGAGGAGGAAGTAGAGATCCTTTGGTTACTGGAATACAGTCTGGCTGCTTGCTGATCGTCCAATCATCAACAGACACAGTGGCTGGCGAGAAAAGGCAGGTGTATTCACAATGCCACCAGTTTGGGAGGATGGGGCACTCTTGTGGGGACAAGCCATCTCCTGGTTCTTAAGACAGCCAGAAGGTTTCACAGGCACATAGGACGAAGCAGAAGAAAGGGAAGGGGTGAGGTATTCATGCGACTCATCCGGGAAAACACCTCCTGGGGTTTGGTTCGTACTGTGATGTTATCTTGAACCCGGCCTTAGGGGTTATTCATGTGTCATCTGACGGCGCATCTCAGTCCGGAATTGCAGCCCGGGTCCCGGATGGCTCTGCTGACTCAGTTTCTTGCAAGTTAGAGTTCTGTTGATGAACTAGATTAACGTGGTGTGCCTGTAGCCTTGGGAAAAACAGTCACTAAGGCAGGCAGGAGGGGAGGACGCAAAGCAAAGGAAAATGTTTTAAGCTAAATTAGATTGTTGAATCGAACTCAACTTGTAGTGTTAAATCCTGAAAATAGAAAATACGTTGTCACCTTTACACGTTGTCCCCCTGACTGTTCCCCACCTCCTCTCCTTCTGTCGCATGAGGTCAGACAATAATTTCGTGAACTCACCCTAGAAAAGTGCTACACACCTCACTGCTGAGTATCACCATGGTCACCTTCGAAGTCCTCCCCTTGGGAAGCTGTGCACCGATGCCAGCGCCTAGTCCATCTTTCAAAGCAAGTTTGAAATTCTTTTTCTGGAATGGCCATTAGAGCTGTCAAGGTTATGACACCTTCCCGAGTTGTTTGTACAGTGCTGCCCACATAAGCCATGGTGGCAAGTTCGCAAACTTAATTGTCAGATTTTGGGGACGACGACAGCTCTGATGGCCATTCCAGAAAAAGGGTTCCAAAATTGCTTTGAAGGGTGCTGCCGTCGGTGCACAGCTTCCCAAGGGGAGTCCTTCGAAGGAGACCACAGTGATGCTCAGCAATGAGGGGTGTAGCACTCTTTTTAGGATGAGTTTGTGAAATTAGTTGTCGGACCTCGTATGCTTCCCAGATGATTGGAAGTAAGGGCGTGGTGGACCACTCAGGGGGTTGCCCAGTGCAGCTGGGTGTGCGGACTCAGTAGCAAGGGGACATTGGAGCAGCCGCTGTCCCCCTTAGCAGCCCAAAGAATGCCCTGGAAGGGAGCAAGGAAGCCATATGTGTGCCCTCATGACTCGCACACCTACACACCTACACACGCACTCACACAGTTTTAGTTCTCGGGCAGCCCCACTGCTAAGTGAAGTGTGTCCTTTGGGACAGATGATAGAGGGTTGATACTCTCTTAGGACTCGCCCCTTAGAGAGTCCTTTTCACCTCGATTGGCTCCTTTGTTGTAGGACTGGGGTGGGGACTGTCATAGGTCAGGCAGAACGGGGCACGGGATCAAGTTCCAAAGTGACTCTTAGGCAAGGAGGTGCCTGTGGCGGGCACATCTCCAGGTTTGTTTTGTCTTTGAATACAAGAAGGGTAGCTGGAGAGGATGGGGCAGGATGGGCGGGTACAGCAGTGTGATGGGCATGTCCCCAGAAGTGAAGCCACTTCCTGGATTGTGCCACGTGGTGGAGTTCCAGAAACAGATTCCAACTGATGCTCTTGTGCTGGCCAGCCGGGTGTTGGTTGGAATAAATCGCTGTATTACTGGTTTGGATCGTTTGTTCTCAGCCTTTCCTCAGGTACATACGGGGTGGGCCAGGGAAAAGCCAAGGGGAGGTGCTGCTTTGTTTCTACTCCATTGGCGTGGGGAGCTGGGGCCACTGCGAATTTTCAGATGGGCAGCTTCAGACTTGCATGAGCCTTTGGACCTGGACCAGTGGTGCCGACACCCCCACCCCCACCCCCACCCCAACACACACACACACACACACACACGTGCGTGTGCACAGTGCTCAGGGCTGCACGCTGCTTACGGTCCATCTGCAGACCGTGGTCACCATGTGACGATCCCTTTAAAACGAGGAGGTGGCCTAGGCACACCCTGGCAGATGCCGTCAGAACGCGTTCATTCCTGTCACCCAGACGTGCCGTGTGGAGCAGCTGGTCCTTCCATTCTCCCTCTTGCTAGGATTTTGTGAACGGCTTTGTTTTTCTCAGAAGGAGAAAAGCTTTCAATTTGAGAGGCCGAGGCACTTTCTGCCCAAACCAAACACCGATCGGCGCTGTTGTCGGAGTCTCTCCTTTCTGTGAATGTCCCAGCCCCTCCCGGGGGGTCTCATTGAGGACAGTGAGACAGCTGAGTCCCCCTTCCTCAGCGTCACCCTGGGCTGAGTGTCATCGCGCTGTTTTATTTCAGAGACAGAACATCAGCCATTCAATTCTCGTTTGCTTTGTAGAGTGAAGAGGCAAGGGGGGCCCTGGGGAGGGGGCCATTTTAGGGGTGGTAGGCATTGGCGTTGGAGGTGCAGGTGGAGTTGCGTGTGTTGTGGCACCGAGGTGATCACCAGTCCCTTCTAGCCTTTTCTAGGCGCACAGACCTGGCCTCCTTCCCGGCAGACTGGACGGGAAATTCCTGTTAATCCAGCGCTCAGAGCAGTTTGGAAATTCCCAGAAGCCCTACCGCAGAACAATGGACACACCAGCAAAGTATTAAGCTTCAGCTCACACAGAACGCGTCGCCGGTCATTGTGCGGCGCCAGATCCGGTGGCCAAAGAGCAACTGAGCAGGGCAGTACAGCTCAGTGGTCGGGAAGGAGGTTCTCCGGACAGAGGTATTACTTCTGTTCTCACGTACAGTCAGTCTGTCGGTCACGTACAGGCTGCGGAGCTGTCCAGCAGCGAAGGTCACGGCGCTCCCTGCACAGACGCGGTGTTCACTGTTCAAAAACGACCTTTAATTTCTCTCCCCCTGGCCAATAAAGGGCAATGAGCATTTTTAATTTTTTTCCTGAGGACCTGCCCTTGGCCTCACACGACAGATAGGGGACATTGTCATGTGTACACGGTGCATCCCATGTTGTCGTGGAGGTACGGCCTGGCGGGGGGGACCCGGGGGGTGCTCCCTGCTCCAGTGGGGAGAAGGGCAGAGGTGGGGAAGAGATGCTATTTGACTCACTCAACCATCTGCCCAATCTTGTAGCAGCCCTTCTATAGACAGCTACAGTAGACTCTCCATTAACCGGACCTCAAGCAACCGGCCCTCTCAAGCAATGGCAAATCATTTTTTTTTTTAAATAAAAAATGGCTCGAGAGGGCCGGTAGCTCGAGGTCCGGTTAACGGAGAGTCTACTGTATCTGTCTCCCGTGTTCATTGTGTCCTGGAGCCCCCACACAGTGTCTCTGAGATCCACTGGATATAGGGATCCAATTCTCATGTGAACACCGTTCTCTTGCCTGCCATTTGGTTCTGTGCCCTTGTTTTCCTTGTTAAAGATGTCACCATTTCCCAAGGCTTAGGTCCCTGGGAAGTTCGCTCAGGCTTCCCGACTTGCTAGCAGTCCCGTCTGTGGGGAAGACCAAGCTGATGGCCTTTCACGATGAGACGAGGAGTTTAGTCAGAGGCTGACCACCTATGGCGTGAGTGCTGTGTCCCATGGCAGACACCCAAGCTGGAATGCAGTAACCAGGGACAGGAAGATCCAGAGACAGACACTGACCTGAAATGTGGGGAAAAAAACCCCAAAACCCAGAGGAAAGGAAGTCTGACAACAAGGTGGCGCCCCACCCCCACCCAGCCTGTTTATTGTGTGACTTTGTAGAAGACGTGGCATTTAGCCGGAAGGGGGCGGGGAGTGGCACACCCAACAGTTACGCACTGCAGGATGACAAACGGAGCATGACATCGAAAAGTTCTAATGCTTACTCAGAACAGAATCTCGGCAGAGGAACCCCCCGCCCCCCACCCCCCATAATGTCATCAAATCAAGATGCGCTTTGGTTTCAAATAGTGATTAGAATCTCACAAGACAGGATCTCACAATGCACACTTGCAACGTGTGCATCCTGTGACCTTGACCCTGACCATAGCTGCCTCTCTTCTGTGATTTCTTGTGTGTCGCCTGCTGGAAATCCATGCTGGACTTTTAGAGTATATGCCTTAAACTGGACGAGTAAGAGAATTTGTAAAGGCAAGGACCGAAGAGTCACACCACCACTCCCTGGGCAGTCTCCATTGCTACTAGCAACTATGCTTGTGGGTTCCAGAGCGGTACCTGTTTGGACACCAGTGAGGCGGTGAGGACCACGAGAAGAGAAAATGGTGCAGGGCGGCAAGCCCAGATGAGTCCCCTCCTCTAATCCTGGAGTGTCACTGATGCGTGACTCTGCGTTCCCATTGGTGGGTCTCCTGAGCCTCGTCTGCAAAGCGGAAGTGGATCTCAGGGACACTGTGTGGGGGCCATGGGAGATAATGAACTCAAGGGTCACCCCTCCGACTCCTAAATAGATGTGAAGGATCGTTGTGTGTTTCCTCTACTTAAATCAGTCCGATTTTCTACCACGTGTGACACTATTTTCCTTCTCAGGTCCCTACTCTGTAGGCGATTCTTTCAGATACAGCCAGCGTTCTCATCCATGAGACAGTTGTGCATATCTGCTGCTTTTTCTCAATGTGTGCACATTCAGCAAATCTCAACTCTAACCAAAACAACTCCCCCCCCCCAAACAAACAAACAAACAAATAAAAAAACTAAAGGTTAGTTCTGGGATTAGCCGTAGGAAATGCCGCAGAGGTGACCTTGGGCCAATTCCTAAGCATCTCCAGCCTTGGTCTCCTCCTCTATTGATGGATGAATTGGTGTCAGTGATCTCTTTGGTCCTCTCTATGTTGCCTCGGAAGCCCCTTTGAGGGATAAAGCGTGCTGTGTAATGCACTGATGATACATGGGAAGAGGCCCGAAGTTGTAATGCTAGAAAGAAAACGGAGGTTATGGCCCGTGTGTCCTTTCCACAGTGCAAATATGGAAAGGTAAACAGTCATGAGAAAGAAAACGGCAGTGGTCTCACCTGTTTTTCCTCTCTGTGACCTTCCCCGGGCAGCTCACTCCTGTTGTGCATGTATTTCACACATTTTCCTCCTGCATGTACACACTCCTTCAGCAAATATTTATTGAGAAAGTTGAGGTCTACGGGGTTTTTGCATCTGTGCAATTGTGGGTCCGGCTAAAGTTTTCTTTTCTCAAGTGAAGAAGCTGTCCTCGTTCATCCACGTAGCTCTCTGAACTTTGGGTAAGGTCATAATCACGTGCAGAATTGTCTTCAGGCTACAATGAGATCACAGAGATCACAGTTGGCTCGAAAAATTGGACTGACGTTTGCTCATGAGCACTCCTCCAGGTAGAGGTCCTGAACCCTATTGGGTTCCAGCACCAAATGGCCAAAGGACTGACCTATGCCCAGATGTATATTTCTAGAATGTTCCAGCAACAAGTTCAAAAAGGAATGTGGTAGGGGCTTTGTTGACCTATACAGAATTACACCTTAAAATCTGTGTATAGTATTCATATTATTTAAAAAGCTTCAATTTCTACTGCAGACATACTTCCTTATATAAGGTGATGATTGTGTTGGTTTTTTTCTCCTTTTCTACCCAGCACTGATAGCATATCAACTGCCGATAATGCCTTGACCTTCACTCAGTGTTGAGTGCTGATGTCTTTTATAGAAATAGAGCCAACAGCTCTCCCCAAGGCCCTGTCCCAGGTGTTTGGTAGAAGTTGGCCACCCGGGTTCTGTGGTGGCCACGCTGAGCCCCCAGAACTGCTGTGGGAGAACCAAAGAGGGTGATGGGGTAGGGGTTCCATTGAGGGAGGGGCAGAGGAGGAGTCTGTTAAATCTTAAATCTCCCTGGGGTCAAATTGAACTTAGCTCACTGTTGTTGGAGGGAACGAATGACAGAACTTCTCCAGATTCATCTAACATTTATTGATTGTCCATATGGCTTTGTGCTTTCTGAAGTCTGTGCTTTGCGGATGGCACCCCGTTGTCACCCTCTACGTCCTGTGAGGTTGTATGATTATCTCCATGGTTCAGAAGGGGACTGAGGCCCAGAGAGGGGAAGTGACTGTCCCCGGTCATGTACTGGGGTGCCAGCAGTGACAACCCAGTCTCTGATGGTGTCTGGTGTTGCCTGTCTCTTAGCTAATTCCCTGACTTGATCTTCCTCGGATGGAGAACAAGTTCTTTAGTTGTCCATAAACATGTATTGTGAGTGACAACAGCTTCACACTGTCCCCTCTCATTTTCCAAAACCTCAGTGGACTCAAGCAAACTCGAGAGCCCCTTTCGACCACTTCCCACACCTTTGCGAGGGGCGTAGGTGCAGACGACCAGAGCCCAGCTTTACGTCATGCACGAAGAATGCTTTATTCGAGGATGGGTAGGAGAGAGCATGAGACGTTTGCTTGTGAAGGACAATCACACCTTTCTGTTGGTTCAAAATGTATGGCGGCTACGGGCTACCAAATGATCTGTAACATTGCCCAGGGATCTGAGATCAAATACGTGTTCGTAGTGTTTTCTTTCATTACCTGTTCGCCTGTAGCTGAGTAGCTCAGATCCTTCTTTAAGTCTTGCCCTGAGAGTGCCCATGTTGAAGGCATCGGCCATCAGAGTTGACCAGCTACATCCAGTCACGTACTCCTGTTTAGTGTAGAAAGCAAACGCGGCTGGACCCCCAAGGGACCACAGGAGAGGCGCTCCTGTTTCCTATGTTGTCTGAGGGGCTCACGCCTGGACAGCTGGGCCAGGAGAGGGAACGCTACGTGGACATCCGCCCCTCGCCCTGGGGATGAGACGTTCCTGCTCGATCAGGTTTTCTGAGGAGGAATCCTGGCATGACTGGAGGGAATCACACGGGCTGAGAGTGTGGGAGCCGTTGCTCACAGTGGCATTCAGCTTCTAGCACCAGTGCCATCTCCTGCCTGGTGACCGGGCGTCCCCCAGCACCGTTTGTGCCATAAAAACCAAATGGGAGGCTTTTCAATGATTTCTCTTGCCTGGGACAAAACCATCAAGTTTTATTATGCGTTGAGGCAGGGCTGTCTATTTCAGACTTCTGCTTTAAAGGATACCATTTAGAAAAATGGGACAGATTTTCACTGGCTTGAAAGTTTCTATTGTCAAAAGACATTACTAGCAAAGTATAACACATTGTAAAATTACAAGGGACTGCGAATTGGCCCTCTTTGGACTTTATTTATAAAAAAACAAATTAATAGCCGATGAATAAAACTTTTAAACGATTATCTGAGTCATAATACTAAACAAAAGCCCGAATAAAACAGCCGCATTTAAACAGCTGTTTAAGAAAACCCGATGATATTTCATGCATTGTCAAACTTGGCATTTGGGCAGAATAAAGACCAAAGTAAATATTTATTGATTCATGGGAGAACACTGAAAATTCCTCCTTTCTAAGTAGAATAAACAAATAAACCATGATTTATAAAAACTCCAGCTAACTAAATCAGCTAATGGGTCTATTCAGAAAATTCTTATCATGTAAACTGTGAGCCGCCAATTATAATTGAAAATTACCACTTTCTCTATGAATTTAATATCCATATAGTTAACCACCTGCTTGACTGTTACGCAGAGCCATTTAGACGTGCAAATGGGTGTACGAATGTTTGAAGCCTTTTGAACCAAACTCATTAATTGCCCGTCTGTGTTTCATGGAAGCAGGCAGAATGGATGCTTGCCTGTCTCTGTAATAAATATAAAAACTCCCTGGGCTTCGAGTCTGTGCGAAGCCCACCCGGAGGGAGGCCTTTCGTAGGAGAAGCTCATTGGCGAGACTGAGCCCCTCGACCCCAACCCAGTCGGTGAGGAGGAGACGGAGCGAAAAGTGACCTCAGCCAGACTGATTGTAAGTGTCGCCTGCCCAACACGGTTCTGCCCAAGCCGGGGACCGGATGCTTCCCACCCCAGGCTGCTGCGGCCGAGCCAGTGAGGCCCAAGGTGAAGGCCCTGGGTGCCTGGGCACGACCTGTGCTTTTTTTCCTTGGTGGCTGGGCGACCCTGGACTGGACCTCACCAGGCAGTGGCCCATGTGCTCAGAAGCTCTCCCTCCTCTGAAATGCCTTAGCCCTCTGTCCCCTGGCCACCTGCCAGGTCTGGGTGTTTCATGGAACACTAATGGGAGCCCGCTGTGTCCCTCTCCCCAGGCTGGCCCTCCAAGGGGCCATGGGTCATATGGCAGCCTCCCTGGGGGCTGGGTGCCAGGTCCCTCCTGCAGGCACACGCTGGCACTGCCTGCCCATCGTGGTGCTGACAGAAGGACCCCGGCTCACTGGCTTGTGTAGACAGACACCTGGGAAACGGTTGGGGAGCGTCCGGGGGGCAGGAAACATGCCCATTTGTACGCGTGCGTTGCACAACCAGTGGGGGAGGCAATGACTGAACAAGGATCAGGTGTCCGGGCTCAGACCAGACTGGGGGCCACCAGACACCTTCCTGCTCCCACCACCATTGACCTTGGACCCTGCTAGGACAGCTTATCTTGAAGCCCTCAGGCTGCAGTGGAAAGGTCAAAGACCCAGGGTCCATGGCCAGGCGAGGCGGGAGGAAGAAGCTTGGCATGCGGGTGGGTAGCCTGGCTCCCAGCAGCTCCCTGCGTCCTCGCGAGACTTCCGTGTCGCGATCAGAAGCAAATGTGCGACCCTCAGAGACGCCCGAGTCGATGCAGTTGCAAACATCTTCGCCTGGGCGGTGGGATGCAGTTTTATTTCTGGGAGGACAGGGCTGGAGCGGGTTGTGTAAAAATGGCTTTGCTTACGATGCAATTAATGTTCTTAGAAACAACAACAAAAAAGACATTTATCTGATGCAATCCTGCCATTCTCTTAGAGGAGCAGCTGGCGGTGTTTGCAGCCAGGAGGTGGGAGATAAGCTATCTTTTGACATCTTTACCTAGGGTGGCTTTTTTGTGTGTGTGTGTGTTTTTTTTTTGCTATGTCAGAGAAGATAGGAGAAGGTATTTGTTGCCACAGTTTCCTCTGATAGCAAGCAGCCTTCTGCCTTTATCTAAAAGGGTCAGCTGCCGAATTAAGGATGGAACAACAAACACTGAGATCCGCTTCGATCGTTTCTGTAGAAGTAGGTTCTCTTAACGATCACTGAGTTTACCCCCTCTCAGGGTAGATAAGGGGGACCAGAGACGACTTGGCCTGTTTATAGCCACACCACAGACTCCCTAAACTTGTTATAATTTAGGCAGGAGAAACAAAAACCATCGTGAAAGTGTGTAGGTTGCTGAACTGTTTTTCTATCATCTCAGCCCTCTGGGAACTCTGAAAACGGACCTTTTAGCAGTTCTCCCACAGAGACAACTCAGAGGAGTTTCTTATTCTTACCGACACGGGCTCCTGGGCCCTCGTTAGTGTGCCGTGGACCCTTGTGGTCCCACCTTAGGGTTTTGTTTTTACTTGTCTGGACTGTAGCCATTCAGGGTATATCTGAAACACAGGATTGTGTTGCTGAACGTCTCATCCCTTATTTATCCACCAGTATATCAGCTACCAAAAGTCAGGCTCATTCTTTGTGGGGGTTTTCTCTTAGTAGTGGGCTGACTCGGTGACAATCACGTGCCCTCTTCTGAGTTCTGAGGTGTAGGAACGAGCCATTTTTGATGCGCTGTTTTGCCCGTGGGGTTAAGTCTGCAGTCAGAGCTGTGTGTGCGTGTGGTATTTTGAAGGAAGCGAATTACCCTGTAGACCGTAAACCTTTCTGCTTTACTTGAATTAACTCAATAAACCCATCCGGGCAAGCCTGGGTATTGGCACTGCTCGCTGACACAGATGCTGTGCTCTATTGGATGCTTATCACGTGGACTCGGCCGGATTCGGCATCGAAGACGAAAAGACCCAACAGAGAAACCGGCATCTTTACGTTATTTACGGTAAAGCGAGTTTGTGTGCCTTGCTGTCCTTTGGTCACCACATAGTCATGGGGCTGGGGGCTGAGTGGGGAAATGGCTGTTATACCACCCAGTGACTTTTTTTTTTTTGAAGGACAGAGATAAATCCCTGGCATCTGCTGCCCCCAGCTGCTCTCTGACATGTCCCTGCCACCACTGCTGGGCGGGCACGGTCTGGGGGCAGGCAGGTGACGTGCTGGCGGAAAAGTGGCTTCTCCCAGCAATGCTCGTGCAGGTGGGAACGCGGAGTCCCTTTTGTAACAGGTAGAGAAAGGGTGAGCAATGGGGTGCACGTGCATTTGCAAGTCCCAGGGGGCGTCTGCATTTTCACTTACTTTCACTGGGAGAGGCCGTCTAAAGCCTGTGTCTTCCTGTCCAGGCCGGGCCCCTTGGGTCTTTGAAAACGTGAGCAGGGACGAAATGTCCCGTCAGGGAACACAGAAAGAGCTTCACCAAAGAGATCGTTCATTGCAACGTCAGCTCTGGTGACATTCTGGATGCTGGCACTTGTCACCCCTTTGGATCCACCCTCAACCACTTTTCACGGTTTCTGTTTCGCTGCTTCATTCGGTCACTGACAGGGGCAAGTGCGTTAGGTTCGTATGTCGTGGTGTCTGTAAAGGAAGGGCTCTCCTGTCTAGAAAAATGGACTGGTCTTCACAAGTTGAGTTCAGGGTTTATGATACTGCTTCATTAAGAAGAAGCATGCATTTTGTAGTGCGTTTTTCCTCAGCTCCCAAAGGGGCTTTTCATCTTAGACATTAGGAAGTGGGACTGGACAGAAGGAAATTCAAAAAGAGGCAGATTACTACAAAACCAGGCAAGTGTAGTTTCCTTGCTGCGTGACTTCCGTTAAACTTAGCAGATCCGAAGCCCACGGGATAAACAGCCTAAGATAGTTTCTCGTTGGCGTATACTTTCCTTACAGGTGTATCTTGCTCATTGAAAATGCAACAGCTTGCTATTTAAAGGAAACAAAATACTTCCAAGTACTTTGGCAAGCTAAAAAGGAGCCCCTAAACTTTTATGTCAACCTGCATTTATATATTTTCAACACAAAGAGCAGTTCATAAATCCAAAGCCAAAATAGTTACAGAGGGATCACGTGCACAGGAGTGCTACCCATTTTCTTTGCAAGTTGCAAAAGGAAATTTTAAATAATTGTCAATTTGTTTCTTTTAACACATCTCAGTTGAAACATAAAGGCATGAACTATTGCTACAGCAACTTGCCTAGACCTTCAGGATGTTATGCTGAAGTGACAATAGAAATACCCAAAGTACATGCCGAATGATTCCTTTTATCTAGCCTTCTCCAAAGGACAGGGTTAGAGATGGAGAACAGATCGATCAGTGTTTCGGGAAGGGGAAGGTGTGACCACACTGGGGCAGGGGACGGAGTTTGTGGTGACAGAGCATCTTTCCTTCTATTGTCGTAGGGGTGCTATGAACCCAGTCATGTGGTGGCATGTCACAGAACAATTCACGAAAGCAGACACATGACCATTGAGTGCATTCAAAAGCAGGTGAAATCCAATTCAGGCCTGAACTCTGGTTAATCGTATGTATTGTATCAATGTCAGCTTTCTGATTTTGAAAATGTATTAGCTACATAAGGTGTTACCTTTGGGGTATACTGAGTGATGGATACAGAGTCTCCCTACTGTTACTGCAGCTTCTTGAGGGTCTCTAGTTATTTCCAAAGATACAGTTAGAAACAAAAACTTCTGCTGAAGAATGGATTCCAGCCACTAATTAAACACTCTTACGAAATAATTTAGTCGAAGATGGGCATACTTTCAGGAGGCAGAGCTTTAGACATAAACACTGAAGACTCTTGATTTAGCATCTGCTTAGCACCCAGGTCTGAAAGTCTTAAACTATGTCATCTAAAGCCATTGCTGTTTCCATAACGTCTATGGAAGTTGCAGAATGAAGACAAGTTAGAGTGAGCAGGGACCTCACAGAGAAATGTAGGTCAGGCTTCCAGGTCACACCTCTAGCTTTTGGGAGCCTCATTTGTAACCTGAGGGCCTCGTCCTAGATTCTTGGTAATGTCCTGCCTTGCTCTAAATTTTATAATCCACAGCTCTACGACATAACCTACAGAAACATTAATGATAGTTTTATAAATGTTGCCTCAATATTCACTGCATGAGATGAACATTTGTTGACGACACATGTGCATGCAGATACGTCCTATTTCTTATTTAACACCATCTCACGTGTTATAATAAACATGGGGAGTATATGATCTGGGCTAAGTTTCACCACTGGGGCAAGGCTGACAGTATTCTAGGACAGAGGGTCTGGGCAGTTTTCTTGTAATGCCATACCCATATTCCTTATATATATGACTTTTAACCATTTGGGGATTTATGTAGGAAGGGAGGTTTAATTTAGTGACAGTATATACAGCAGACTTTTCGCTAATCAGCCGGCAAGCCAAAAACCGAAGAAATAATGCTGTATTTATCTGGCACAGAGTCTACTGTACATACAAAAGGACCTTCACAGCAGTCACATTGTGTTCCGTGGCATTGATTTCTCTTCCCTCCCCACCAATTTAAGTTGTAGCATCACAAAAACAACGCAGAACAAACCAACACCAAACTAGCAGCTCACAGCATTGGAAAAATCATTTTATTAACAAAAGGAACCCATGGGGTTCACACCAGAGTACAAAATACAATCTTTATGTTTTTTTTTCCCCCTGTGGGTTAAGTCATTACATTTTTCATAATAAAAAGGTTGCTGTAGTTAAGGTTGTCAGAATGAACTCATCACAAACGTAACCCCCCGCCTGCCGAGTTTCTCATTGTGCAAAACACAAACATAAACGGTGACATCTGCCCAGGAGAGGATGTCATGTGTCAAAAGCCACACAGTTTCACTTGCAAACTTTCTGCATCCAAAAAAAAAAAAAAAAAGAGAGAGAGAGAAACCTCTAAGGCCACGGTTGCTTTGCCAACCAAACGAGAGGGAGATACCCGAGCGAAGAGAGTAGCTGAATGTTTGTCCTCATTCCCGGGCATCTCCGTTCCAATGCAGAGTTTTCTACACTCATCAGTTAATTGCTCAGTTATGAAAAGGTTTGCAGTTTCAACCCACTGCTTCAGGTTATTCTGATTTCAATTCAATAAGGCGAATCGGACTTTCTAGCTGTTCTCTTGCGTGCTACCACGTCGGCTTCTCCTTCTGTTTTGGGGGCACACGCCATGACCTCCCTAAGAAAGCTGGCAATGCAATCCCAGTGAAGGATTCTAGCCAGTGGTTGCTTTGCTAACCTGGAGCCCAGAATTAGACCTTCCTCCCTCCATACGGTTTCCGTTTCTTCGCTTTGTTTTGGTGTCATGGAGGTGGGCAAAGTCTCACCAAGGCATGGTAACTCCCGCAACTGAAAAGTCTATGGTAGTGGAAGGCGATCTTTTTTAAAGTAAAAATAAAACTGTTTAGACAGCACTTCAATACATGTATCGGTTTAAAACCACACACACACACAACAAGGCAAAATGAAACAACCAAGGCAAGGAGTCCGGTTTGGAGACAACTTCGGTACCAGGATGGTTGGTCTGACAGTCTTGCACTGTGGCTTTCACCAGTGGCTTACACGATTACAGACGTGTGCACGATTAGAGGTCTGTCCGGACGGGTGGAAAGCATCCACTTACTTAACGTTTGTAGAAAAATCCCTGATCAGAAGGCCAACCAATTATTGAATACAAAACTTAACCTTGGAAGAAACGTTGGCATTTCTCACCAAAGGTGCTGAGGGAAAGCAGACTTAACTGTTCTGTCGGATGAGATGAGTATGTCTGCATGGGAGCACCGGGGTTTCCCGGCCCGTCCCTAAGGACCTGGAGGAAACCCAAGCCCTTGGCTGGTCCAAAACCTGCATCGTGGGATTTCTGCCTCCCTGCCCCTAGGACCTGGCAAAGCTCTCAGCTCCCAAAACCAAGCAAGGGGGAGCAAGTGACCGTGGGAGGAGGCGGGGGCACAGGAAAAACGCTCCTCAGACTTTTAGCAGCAACAATCTTGTTGGTCTGAAGGTCCTGAGGTTAAATGATAAAAAAATATTGCACCGAAACAATAAACAAAAATCACAGTTTAAATAAAACGACCAAAGGACCGGAATAACAAGGTACCAGGCCGTGACTCGGCCAGGAGCGGACCCAAGTCCCCTCCTAGGAATGAAGTTCATGCCTTTTTTCAAAAAGCGGCATTTCAAAACCCCTTTTTGGTTTTATTTTGTATTTATTTTGAAAATAACCCTTTGGTATGCAGATGGTGACTTCTGACTAATGCTGACCGTGTGGGTCTCCCCCTGGTTCGGTCTCCGACGCAGCGGTAGGGGGAAGAGGTGGTACTGAAAAGCAGCAGACATTCGAAGAAGACTTTTCAGGCCAAAGTTTTAGGACAAATCTGATCCCCCGCGAGAGGTAGGTTAGGAAAAGGCCTTTCTTTTCTCGTTGCTGTGCACTCACCGAGGCATCCCGAGGGTGCAACCTTTCCCCATCTTTTTCTGACATGCTCCTAGGCCAGTAAGACATGAGGGAAACCAGACTGTACCCCGTGGAAGTACAGACACGGGGTAAACACAGCCTGCAACCAGACTGGTCCCATCACGAAATTCACCTTTGAATGGACTCCCCCTTGGTTCCCTAATGCCGCACCACCGATGCCTAAACTGCATTTGGAACGACCATCCGGTCATCAGGGCCTCCTGAGGCCATGGTCTCAGGACAGACTTCGGTCCCGTGGGACCCACGTGTCTCCCTCTGCCTTCAGAGCAGGCCTCTGCCTCTTCATGCACACCCTTGTACTGGAACCTTCTACAAAATCGGGCTCCGCCCAGCAGGCCCACGTTACCCTAATGCTTAGGACGCCTTCGTCCGCTCTGAGAGAACTTTTCAAAGGCATGACGCACACAGTGTCCCCACTGGGCACACAGAGTCCTTTCTCTCAGGTCGGCGCGGACACCCATCACTTACTGTGTCACCATCAGCACTTCTGTTACCTTCTGTGACTTCTCCCATCTTCACCCCCTTATTTAAGGGGGACACGCGACCGTGTCAGAAACGTGTGCAGCAGTCCGGCTGGCCCACGCCTAAGTTCATGCAGCCTTGAATGTCTTGGTGCAGATGTTCATTTATGTTCTCGAGGGAAACTGCCCTCCCTTCTCCCCGAAAAGGCAGGGGGACACTACTCGCGTTCCAGCCGCGTGATGATCACAGTGATTTTCCTGAAATATGTTCACAGCACGAAGGGAATGGGCTGCCTGTCTTCTGTGTGACTGGGATGCGGGTCGACCTGCAAAGAGAGCAAACCGAGGTTACTATCGCCGTGGTCTTTAAATGATTCTAGTATCCATTTCCCAGGACACAGTGGGGGGTAAGCCAAGTAGCTGGGAGCCCCGGATCGGTACGAAGTCCCAGGGGGCCGCGTGCACTCTCCGTATTCTGCGGCCACACCGCACACCTTAAAGGCAAGGCGCGGTCCGCCGCAGCATGCTACAGAGCGCAAGGAAAGCACGACACAAGGTGCTGACTGAAGCAGCGGCGATACTCTGCCATCGCCGGAAAAATAAAGTACTGTCTTGTGTGTATCCCCTCCTCATTAGGAGTCAGCAACAGACCCCGATCGCACGAAGGAGTATTTGCAAGCAGCGCAGTGACGGGTGAGATTTCTCCTGCTCTGTTTACCTCTGAGTAGAGAGGTGGAGGTTGGAGCCGGAATTCTGGAATGCAGGCGAACCCGGGGCCGCAGGCCCTGCCCTCACGGCTGGGGGGCTGCGGGTAGGGAGCAGCGTGTCTAGAGAGTTCTTCCTCCGACACCACGTCTGCGTAGTTGGGCGGAGCTGAAACAAAGTGGAGTTGGGGCTGGGAAATCCATGGCCAAATGACAGTCGTCTCGTCAGAACTCTGACGTCAATGAGAAATTTATCTAACTGGGAATATAAAACAACAGCATTTCTCCCTCCCATCAGCAAGGGCTTGTGCCCATTACAACAAAAAGCATTTCAGAGATTCTGTGTTTCTTAAACGGAACGATGATATCCTGCCCTTTGGAGACACGTGTGAGATAGTCTAAGTGAAAACAAATGACTGCGGTGTAGCTACAGGGAAATATACAGGACTCTGTGCTTTACTTCCATTTTTTATTGTTTTGCTAATAGAAATCGGGAGACGGAGACTCGATTCCTGGGTCTGACCCTGCAGCCTTGGGTCCTGCACGACCTAACCTGCCCAAGTCCCTTCCAGGAATAAGGTTTTGCGACGCTGAGAAACAGGAGCCGTAAGGATAGCCGTGGGGGCGGTGTTCAATGACATCTGGGCACTTCTATCCGACAGACCCTGCTCTGAGGTCCCGTCCGTGTCCCCTGGCACCCTGAAGGCCCCTCCCAGCACCCTACCTTCGGGCTGCTCTGGCAGGGTCAGGGCCAGCCAGCTCACGTCCATGCTGAACGGGCCGGCGAGGCTGGCGCCGCCGCCACCGAAGCCGTGGTAGGGGACGGTGCCGATCACCAGGGGCAGCTCCAGCATCAGTTTTTTAGCACCGGGGATGTGAATATACACCTATTATGCCACAAAAGAAGAAAAGAAACAAGAGAAAGGCACCAAAAACGTTAAACCTTATAGGAAAGAGCTGATTAATTTTTTTTTTTCACGGAAACAAATGCTTCTGTCGCCTGCCGCCACCCCCGATACAATCGTACGTGGCCCTGACCGCATGACGTGAAGAACAAACACAGCAGAGCACACGCAATACAGCGGGCGCTCCGGGCCGGGGCACGGTGGCCTCCGCCGGCCTCCTGGCAGCGCGCAGCGCACGTGGCAGCCACAGGAAACCAGGAAGCGCGCTCAGTACGACCAGCACCTTTAATGCACCTTAAGTTTCTCTGTTACGTTCATTCAGTCCCGTAGGGGGACAGTTTTCAATTAAACTTGAAGGCCAATTTCCACGTATTCCGCCATTTGTTATAAGGCTGCTGACCCGCAGAGCCCCAAGGTCCGAGGAAGCCCACGTCCGGACTCACAGGCACGTGGCACCAGGTCGGGCCGACAGACGTATCATTTGAAACGGGCCAGAAAACAACGGTACCGGCCCGTTTCCCACGGCGTGTCTGCTCGGCCTGGTCTCCCTGGGCCCGATTCCAGCTGTCAGCAGGCTGACCAGACGTCCCGTTTGAGACGGGCCGGCGCCGTGGTTTTCTGTCCCGTTTAAAATGATACGTCTGGTCGGCCCCCCCGCGTGCCGGGCCCCGTGCCACCTGCCTTTGATGTGGCCAAGGGCTCTGCTCACCGCTAAGGAGTAGTCTACTCTGATGATGCAGCAGTCCAGGATGGATGGGGTGACAGGCGGGATTTTTAGCATTTTCCCGTTCCACGTGTCCGTGCTCCCGGAGGCAATGTGGTTCCCTCGCACGTGGGCCACCATGTGCCGCACCGTCTTGGTTTTGCCGCTGGCCAAGTACGTCTGGGTTTGGAAAATGGCGGCCTTGGGGACAATCAGACGGGAAGAACAATTCTCTATTTCTGCATAGATCGGAATGGCTTCTCCTGAAAAGAAAACGAAAACAAAAAACCTTCGGTGACTTTCTAGAAAGTTCTCACCACAGCGGGCTAGCGCTGTTACCAATGAAAGCTGAAATGTTTGCAACGTAACCCAGCAATCTGAGAAGCCCTGATGGAAAATTTGTATTGCACACCTGAGTCGGAGAACTGACACTTCACGGCAGGTTGGGGGACATGTTGCTTTTTTCATTACTGCATTATTCAGTTTTTTAGGGCAGCAATATTAGGTTACCAGGTCTAAAGATATGTCAATGCCTCGTATCTTTAAAAATGAAGGTAGGACGTACAAATAAATGATGGAGTACTACGTTAAGTACAAAAGACCACTAATAAACCCATTGGTGCCCATCCAATTACAGTCCGCCCCACCGGAGAACTCAGCCTTCACGTGTGAGGCACAGACGGGAAGCCACAAATAAAGCAGCGGACGGAGCTGGCCAAGTTTTACGTGCCATTCCCCATTCACTTCCAACAAGCCAGAACCCCGGGCCGGGGGCCTGGCTTGTTGGAAGATTCAGGCCCTGCACAGATGGTAGTTCTAACACCGGTCAGACCGTTACCACTGCCAGTGTCCTCCACCCCAGCGCCCCGTATCTGCAGTCCCTGCACGGACCCGGGGAGCCCAGCCCCGCTGTCACATCACAGGGGCCCTTCTCCGAGCAGCGCTGCCCCGGACACTGTTCTGCAATATGAAAATAAGACGCTGGCATCTTCCCACTCTCTGAGCTTCAGTCTTTGCTACTCAAGTAGCAGGACTGGAGTCAGGAATACCAGGACTTTTATGGGAACCTACTGATCCACTCAAAAGTATTTAAATACCAGTGATTTCTATTAAAAACAGAAAATTTTTATCATTGCTGTTTTCACATACTTAGCATCCACTTCATAAATTACAAAACACACTATTTGAAGTCACTTGAAACCAGCGAAACCTCTGTCACGGGGGCTTGCAGACACCGTGCCTACCATTACAGTAGCCCTTTCTTTCGATTTTGGCGCTCAGCGAGACAGGACCTGAGGTGAAACACCAGCAGCCCACCATCTGCTCTTGCGTCTTCAGTACAGGGGTCTTGAAAAGTTCAAATGACAGAACGACTTTAGTGAAACAAGTCCAGAAAATTGACAAAATTATGTTCTTCACTAAGTGGCTATATGGAAATGTCTTGCAAAAACAAACAAAAAACCAAACCAAAACAAACAACAAAACAAATCAAGCGTTCTCATCCCCACGTGACACAGGCAGTAGAATACTCAGTGAAACCCCAAGCATTGGAAACCACGCCCCTTTCAGGAAAGCAGGTGAGTTTGCAGATTCCAATTAGGGTGACACCATGCCATGGTACCCTGTAATCTTTATGTTTCTGGGAAATGATTTACTGTCACTTACAAAAACAATCAAAACCTGTGTAGCACCTGTTAACATGACAGAACTACTGTTTAAAAAGACTTTATACGTAGATCAGGTAAAAGGAGACATGGGGAAATATTATAAAAATCAATCATCAGAATGTTCTATTTGTTTTGGCATTCAAAAGCAAACAGCCTTTCTCCTTACTTCAAAATGCATTAGGCAGCGATTTCAAGTGTCCTTAACTTGGAATGGTTTTGGGGTTTTGTGTAATGGCAGCAAAACACACCCAGTGTACTAATGGATCCACAAGATTACGGAATGCACCGCCCTACTTTCTCTCTCTGGTTTCCAAAGAAATGACACGAGATTAAAAAATGCTCCGTTTCCAAGATGCACAGACCACAAGCTCACTGTAGAACTGAAAGCTACAATCTTTCTTTATCCACAGAAAGAATAGTAAAGGATAAATTGTATCTCTTTGGGGCAAAAAAGAAAATTTCTTTAAATCATTTGCCACCTAAATAGTTTAGAAATAGTTAACCGCCTAATTCTAAGTTGTTTCTAAAAACACATGACACTTAGAGTTGTCAATTTTCAAAAAAGGGTATTACACAGGTGGTGAGTCACAGCTATATACCTGGTCACCTGGGTGCGGGCTCTTTTATGATTGGTCACAAGGGACCAGCGAGCAGAGCGTTACCTGTTATATTTTCCAAATCTAAAGGTGGACAGGAGAGTAAATTCTGCTTCATTTTTGTGTGAAAAGAGAGTTCAACAAATTTTAACTCCTGGCTTTTCCCCCTTCTCTTTAAAAGCATTGGCTAGAACAAGAAACCTCCTAAATACTAAACATACATCTTGGTAACACCAGTATCATGATGGAAAAGTTCAAATCACCCCAGTATTTTCTATGAAGTAAAAGGGGAAAAAAATCATTCATTCATATTTAAATGAAGAACCATTAGGTCCCCCGTCGCTATCATGAAAAATACAAGGTATAATTTTATATTATTTTGATAATATGGGTTTAGATAAAAGACTCTTGCTCATTAGCTCCCATCTTGCCTATTCTGTTGTTACTTATAGCCCAGTCTTTCTTATCAGGCTACAGTATTTCTGGTGATTATTAGAACTTCAATGCTTTAATGTGGCCAAATCTGTCATAAGGAAATGATAAGTGAAAGGACCCCAGCGACAGCTGCGTGCACTTACTTAATGTCAGAAAATGACATGGAAGGCGCCATAGCATAATGGCCTGGGCTTCAATAACAGGCTGAGCGTGATTAATACTCTTCCATAATTACTGTTCCTCAACCTGCTATTACGGAAGAGTTTAGAATGCCACAGCCCTGCGAGCGTGGCCGCGCTGGGGATGGCAACTACTCTCTGTGTGTGCCTTATTATTATTTGGCCTTATTCATGCGTGACAAGCCTGTATCACTTTCTGGTCAAAGCAACCCTGAACAACAGGGACGTAATCAATAGTATTAACACACAACAATTTGTAATTTGCTCGACCTAGAATCACATGTTTACAGTGAATGCCTGTGGGTTACAAGATGGTTATCAGAAAGTGACAGGGCAGACGAGCTTTACGCTGGCCAACTGCAGACACTGCGGTGGCAGGACAGGAGGAAGGGGGACGGCGGGGACGGAGGACTTACTAATAGCGCTGGCGTGTTCACGTCCATGTGACGAATCACCTGGATCTCCCGCTTCACACTCCGATCGGGCGCTCTGGGCCGTTCCAAAACAGCTCGCACGCAGTACTGAATGCTTCCATACTTCCCGGTGAATGAGGTTACCAACGGTCTGACATAGCCAAAGAAATGCATGTCTAAGTTTATTGGTTGGTTACACAAAACCGGCAAAGCTTGTTGACATTACTGGTTGGGGTGAAATAAAAGAGTGTGAGCAGGGCAGGTCTGCTCCGGGGCCATTCAGGATAAGCATGCACACCCAGGGGTCAGAAGGCACTCGGTGCCCGCCCACGTGGGTGGGTATTTGGCAGGAAAGAAAGTCATGGGAGTTACAGGTGTTCCACTTACTCAGATGGGAGCTGAAAGCTAAATGGAAATTCGTGTTTTCCCGGCTGTAATAAGAGGATGCCTTCGCCTGAAAAAGAGAATACGTTTTACTTTAACTCAGGTTAGTATGAGAGCCACACATTTCACCGCCTAAAAAGGAGGTTTTCCTGGCTGCAATACCCAGTATACAACAAAAAGTTCATTAAACAGGGATTTAGAACATTCAGATTGGAATCTGTTCGTTCCAAGTTTAATCAGTTTCAACCATATGTATGTATATACACAGCTTCTATCTTTAAATAGACACTTACACAAGTCATTACCATAAAGGTCAGCGCCCAGAGCTCCCATGTGCATAAATATGTGCACACACGTATATATACACATATATGCACACATATGTGTGTGCATACACATAAACGTTTACACCACTCTTAAACTATCATGAGCATACTAACGTTAATATACTATTATACTGCATGAGATACCACTATTGGATCTAAAATTAATTTAGCAAAAAAAAAAAGTATCTGTTTAGTTTGGCTATACCACAAAAATCAGATTATATATTCCTTAGTCAGAGAAGGAAAAGGAGGTGAAAAATTCACTTCGATTATCATGAACATTGAGTATAACACTAAGCATCCAAACCATCAGGACAAATTATTTAGCAAGAGTCACATATTTGTTCTCAAGGCCTGCGGATGAATGGGGTATCGTGGTGGTTAACTTGGGGGACAGAGGGGCGTGCCAGCTCCCACGGTCAACGTGGGCCAGGTGGCTCCCCAGAGATGCTGACAAACATTCTCTTCACTTTATGCACATAGATTCAAGTTTAGAAATAAATTCCCTCTGCGGTGGGCTGATTAAGGTCGAGAAAGGTCAGCACAGACTGAGAACTGGTCACTTGATACTAAAATGAAGATTTCTACTGTATCCATTCATTGAAAAATTTAAAAGGCAAAAATCATTAGTGAGATGGGATGTTTTTTGCACTTAAATACTGATGATCTAAGACCTTAAACAACTCAGTTAACATTTCAACCTTGTGCTTTTAGAAAACCAGCTCATCTTATTGTCTTTGTCCCACTGTGTTCTGAATCTGTCCCCAGTTTTCAATGTGTACTGTACTGGGGGAAAATCAGCACAGTATTTGCCACTGAAGGTTATTCAAACAGAGCTGCTCCGCAGGTGGGGGACTTGGAGGCAAAGTGAACTAGTCACAGGGATGGGGAACCACGTTCAACGATGAACGTGGTGAAAGTGATTAAATGAGTCCCCGGGGCTCAGGTGTGCCCGGAGCTGCCCTGTGAACCTCGGAGGCCAGACTCCTGGGTGCAAGTTGTGACCATGGAGGGCTGGAGCCCGTGGGGGCTGGGGACGGGCACCCCGGGGCCGACACCCGCAGTGGATGTCAGGGTTGAGGCAGAGATGGGTGGGAAGGAGGGGTTCAGATGAAGGGAACAGCACGAGGGTCCACGTGACAGACACGTGTGGGGAAGGGAGTGGCTCAGGGTATTGAAGGAAGGTATGAGAGAGGACCCTCTTCATAGAGGGAGCAAATCAACACAGAGACGGTGCCATCTAACACGAGGCGTTCAATCACCTCAAAACACAAATAGAAAAAAACATGGAGGAAGTTCGTAAACATGGTTTGGCTTGTCGTATTCCGAATCAAATCTTTGTTTTCTTACTTTCTCTTTCCCATTTATGGATTTAGAATGAAAACAGTCCCCACGCTGACTCCTGTGCCCTTTCCCGCAGGCACCAAGGACTGCTGTGTCACAGGGAGGTGTTTCGTTTGCTTAATGGTCTTACAGCCCAAGCTCGGAGGGCAGGCACTGGGAACTGGGGGACCTCAAAGACCATTAGAGTTAGAGTGGGGCTCAGAAGGATGAGGGGCTTGGACAACACCGTCATCCCCAGCTGAAGCCACCTCTCTGGTCTGTTTTGTTTCTCTACTGCAATTCCTCAGTAAAAGTCTGAACAAAATTACAATGATAGCAAGAAGCTGGGTGGGGAACAGAAGAATTTTGTAGGGAGCAAACAAATCCCACGGCCACACTTTTTGGAAATCCCAAAACTCTAAACCTGTCTTCAGGCGACTGAAATGCAGCTAAGTTTGGGAATTCAATGACCCTGAGAATCTGACTGTGTAAATTTGCTAACTTCTCCCAAGCTACAGACACCAGAGTGACCTTTTTTTTTTTTTTCCCTCTATGAAATCAACTGAAACAGACTATGATTTTTAAGTAAAACATAAGTTTTGCCAATATGTGACAATACATCCTAAAACAAGCTAGAGATACTCAGTTTGTGCATTCAGACATTCCATTCCATCAGAATGAAAAAAAGCAGCTCTGATTGGTGAATCAAAACATGATTTCTTGGCCCAGATTTTACTTTTTTGTTTTTGTTAAGCAGGTTGAGCTGCTATTATTTCTTACATCTATTTACTCAGCAGTTATGGGCCCAGAGACATAGAGTCCAAAGTCCAGAGTCCAAAAACCAATTTATGATACTTCTCTCCTTCACGGCCTTTTACTCCAGTCAGCCGTCTTGAAACGCTGTGTTGTCTGTTGCATTTGAAGTGTGTGTGTGTGTGTGTGTGTGTGTGTGTGTCCGTGTCCACACTGTACCTGTTAATACCACAAAAGAGAGATTTGGTTCCAAATATGCTTTCCCTTACTGCAATTTTTGGGATCCCTCAATTCCCACACACCTGGAGGATTTAACTGGGGACGACTTCTGCACAGGACAAGGCAGAACCCCAGGACTCACTGATTTTGGGTAAGACACAGGAGGGGTTAAACATAGACACAACGCATTTTTACTCCTGTGCGGGGCTCTGCACGATTATTTTATGGGTAAAAGCTAAAGCTGATGAGGCAAAAAGGTAAAACAGCTTCTTCCAACTGGAGGAGGGCTAAGTAAGACTCAATGTGATTTTATGACTAATGGAAATCAGTGCCCGCCCTTAATACTTGTGGGACACCCTAGGAGTGGGGGGCACTTCCGGGAACGCCTACACTATTAACTGGAGGGCAGGGTAATCTTTCTTCCAGAAACTCTTACCATGCCTGGACCCCACTGTCTCTCAAGGCCGAGGGTGGGGGAGAGATGAAGAGGAAACAGCACAGGATAGAGGCAGACTGAAAGGTCGAGGCAGAACTTTTGAGTGACCCGCTCCCCAGAAGAGGGGCAACCACGTGAGATGATCAGGAAACGCTTCCTTTGAACTCCCCACCTCTCAGGAGCGACTTCCCCGTTCCCAGGATTGGCGTTTTGCTAATTCGTTATGAACCGAGAATTCATGATGACCCAAGGACGAGAGTCTAGGTCCAGGCTGGGAAGGGGAGGCCCAGAAAACACTGGGCACCATAGCATGGAGCCGAGATGCTTGATTCCTGAGTGCGCAGCACAGGTTTCCATGACAACGTGTCACTCTCAGAGCCGTCCTGCAAGGTCCTAGGGTGCCGGGCGCCAGATAGTGAGTGATGCAACCACCGCGCACGATCTCTCCCTAGTGCTGTGAAGTGGGGGCACAGGCATTGCGACCTACGCGTCACTGGCGATCAAACCAGCACAGGTCACCGCGCGGGGCAACGCCACCCCCAGAAACCCTCCCCCGCACACCTGGCAGGTGGGCATCCGCCCGCGCGCCCTCTCCCAGGCCCTCCCCGGGGGGGGGGGGGACTCCAGGGGGGTCGCCGCGCTCACCGGCCGGGGGCTCTCGCAGCCTCAGGCGCACGTTCAGGTACTCCACCTCCGAGGCGGAGGCCGGGGCTGCGACGCCGGCGATCGGGCCCCACGCGGCAGTGGCGCGGCCGTGGGCCTCCAGACGCAGCGCGCGCAGGGCCACCGGCTCGGCTGCCTCCAGCAGCACGTGCCCCGCCACCGTCTCGCCGCTCGAGTAGCAGCCCTTGCGCTCATCCTCGAACACCAGATCCAGGCTCTTCACGCGCCCCTCCGAGCCCATGGCCGCCGCGGACCCCGCCTCGCCGCCCATCCCTCCCGGCGGCTCGGCCAAAGAGGTCGGCAGCGGCCCGGAGCCGGGGTCGCGAGCAAAGCGGCACCGCTGTCACCGGCGCCAGGCGCACTCCAAGGGCCGCTGCGGCCGCTGTGCGGTGCCCCGAGGAGCCCTCGCGCGCCGTGGGGCCTGTCGCTTTAACAAACCCCGCTGGGAATGGAAAGGGGCCGGGACAGCCCATCCCCGGCGCGCGCCCATAGGTCGGTGGCGAGCCCCGCCTGGTGCCGATTGGTCGTAAATGGCTCCGGAGTCATTTCATTGGCGCCTCCACACACCGGCTGGCTCAGGTAGGCAGTGCGTGATCAGGCCGCGTTGGCCTATCGGGATGCGCAGGTGTGCACGTGCACAGGCCGCTTATTGGCTCGGACAAGGCACAGTCCTGGCGCAGTGACCAATAGCAAGGTGGTGCGTCCATGTGGACAGACAAGGGGAACTGTTTGGGAGGGAGGGAGGGGGCGGAACCGGGAATCCCCAGCTCGCGGCTCGTCAGAGTACTTGCGAGCGGGGGCGGGGTTTCTGGCAGCGTGGGGATTGACTGTAGGAGTCAGGGAGTTCGTACTAGAACATGAACTTGTGGGCGAACCGGCTGTGTTGATGATCACATCTGCAATACTGTAGAGGAGATAGATGCCCCGGAAAATGGAACTCGGGAATGTTTCCTTGGGAGCTTAGGGGGCCGGCCGCAAGGGGACATTAATGAGCAAAGTGGCATCTACGCATCTCCAGGTTCCCGAATCCTGCTTCTGTGGAGATTCAGACAGAAAAATTAAGGCTGAGGATCTCAACTAGGGAGTGCACCTGGGCTCCCAGCCTCTCTGCGATGGGCTGGACGGGTCATTCTTTCCTGTTGTAAATAAGGTCATGTCATGAATCAGGTTGTTTCTCAACAACACCTGCCACCCAAGTTTCTGCCCCACCCAAAAGGATTTCCTGACTTCAGTATCACACAGTCCACGAAAACTTCCAGTTGTTTTGATGGCTGGTCTACGCCCAGGGCTCTCTTTGTGGGTTTGAGTTTCTTCTTTAGTATTCCATTCCTTCCCCTGTCTCTCTGCGATAGCTGCCCGTATCTGGCCACCATTGTCTAACCCTTTTACACGCTTTTCTTAGAAAAATTCCAAGTTTGTGAGCTGTCAGGGATTGGCCAATCTCATAATTGAGATTTAAAATCTTTCCTGATGTATTAATAGCTCTTTCTTTTATGTTCCTTTTTGGTTTAGATTAGAATGTGGAACTTCAATAGGGCGTTACATGTCCAAAGTGTCCTTATCACTGTTCAAAGAAAGTGGAAACGGCCACCCATCCAGCTCTGCATAAAGTTCAGACATAGCTGTTATTCTCTGGCCACTTTGTCTAGAGTAGCCCCAACATGCTCCGGCTCCACCGCTTTTCTTTATAACACAGCTGACCTGATGTATTTGTTTGCATATTGTCTGTCACCCCCACTTGAAACACCGAACTTGTTCTCGTTATGTATTATAGTTCCCTGTTGCACCTGACACAGAGTTAAGCAATATGTTTACAGTAAGTGCTCAATAAAAGTTGACACACTGATTGAATGGGTGAGCCAGGCAGTGTGGTTGGTTCTGCAGGAAATGAGTAGTATTCTGCTTCTTAACACAGGAACCTCCTCCTCCCTAGACAGATCCACTTCTCCTCCCAATTAAGTGGCTGGCAAAGGGGGGCAGGGCAGTGGCCCTAACAGTGGCCACAAGGTAGAAGCGCACACGTGTCATGCTGTGCTGAGGAAGGCCAGACCCTCTTTGCTCATTTGTCAATTAATAATAATACTTGGGCTCCAGCTAGCATGACATGTAGCCAACATGGCGTCAATAGGAAGTGCGTTTCTTGTTGAAGCCCGGTGGGATGATGGTTAGGGGTGGCCCACCGACCTCCCTTTGTCTGTCTCCTCTGCCGTGACAGGGGTTACTATCATCTAAGGGTCTCCCAACAGAATTCAGAAATGAAAGCAAGGGAGTCTGCAGCCACACACACACGCACACACACACACACACACACACACACACAGGGAGGGGGTGATTTTTAAAGAATCTCCTCCTCTCTCTTCTCTGCCAGGAGAGATTTTTCCTAGGTGCCCCTAACAGACTTCTCACACATTGTGTGGCCCAAACTGAGTCACGTCTACCCATGTAGGTCATTGTGTGGCCAAAGGAAATGAGATTTTTACGATTCACTCAGACCAGAGTCTTCTCCATGGGCTGAACAAAATCAGAGCTCTGTCAGCGAGGAAGAGGGACACGTAACTGTATTGTGGTCAGCCTGGAGCCATTTCACGTGCCTACGTGGGGCTGGGGACATTGGCTCTAGAGCAGAGCTGTCTCAGCCTGACCTTACAAAGGGAGGGTATTTGTACAACAGAAACTCTCCTACAACTGGCAGAAGGTAATGCCCATGGTGACACACCTTATTCACAGACGACACTCAGGGTGGTGGACTGCTGGCCTTTAGCGTCATCTCCAGAGCTGCACATGGCTGAGTGAGGCTCACAGCGTGACGTTCGGGGGTGGCTGGAGAGCAGGTCTCCACCTCACAGGGAGGCCAATGACAATGACAAAAGCAGGCACTTTCGTTCCTAGGTTCCAACCTTCCATCTAGCACCTTGCTGCGTAAAACTGAGAAGGGTGCTGATCCCTCTAGGCGTCAGACGTTAATGTCTTCCTTGCTGTGTGTCTGTCATTTTAAGTGGAATATTCCATGAAGGTGTACAGGAAGTGCCCAGTGAATGGTGGCTCTTGTGGAGAGGATGAGAGTGGTGGAGATAACTTTTGAGTCTGACAGGTCTGGTTTCGAGCCCCGCCTCTGCCACTTCCTGACAAGCTATTTGGATTCTTTAAGCCTCAGTTTCCTCAAAGTCAGGCTAGTCAGAATGCAAGGATCCAATGAGAATGTATGTGTCACTGCAACTGGTAATAGTGTCATTTCTGTCCATCTTCCTTCTGCAGGCAAGCAAACACACGTTCTCGTTGAGATGCAGAGAAGAAATGTGTTTTCCTAGCTCACGTTAAAATCACATGTGTAGTTGCAGTATTTCAAGGGAGTTTTGAATATCACTCGTGTCCTGCGAAGAATTTGAGGGATTCCAGTTCGGCTGTCCAATCTAAAACACCATTAATGAGCTGCTTTCAGAAGCTGTGGGTAAATATTTTGGGGGGAGGCATGTGATTCTGCAGCATGTGATTCTGCATGAGCCAAGTTCTCAAAAGTTCGTGGGCACACTTTATGTGTACCGATGACTGTTCACAGTTTAAATACCTGAGGAGTGAGTTGGTGCCTTCTGTCACCCCCGATTGGTGTAGCGAGTTAGTAAGGAAATGTGACCAGCAGAAAGGGGCCGCCATTAAGGATGTCATTCCCAGAGTGATTGTAAAACTAAACCATGAGAGATGAGCCAGTAGAACAGCGACTGAAGCTGCCATATGTCAATCAATGCAAAGTGGGAGACCTGAGACAGTCACCTTGGTAGCCTGAATATGAGTGTTTGGTCCAATTGCCAAAATCTTTGGTCCCCTCCTGGCATGTGACAGCCTTGCATACCGCAGACCTGCCCCATGGCAATGCTTGCCAGGCAGTCTAGCCTTGGCCAAAAATGACACTTCAGGTAGTTCTATCGCATTAGCTGCTCTTGCTTTGTCTTTGTCCGTAAGGATATCTAATGAGTTTTTAAAAGTATTTTTTAAATGACAGTAATCACCTGAGGGAGCACTCAGTGCTTTGCTTATGGCATCTCTGGTTCCTCCCATTGCAAGGGACAGCAGTCCTACAGGGACTATGTCAGTGGTGCCAAGGTCACTGGGGTCTCTGGTGGCAAGCAACAGACATGGAGCCTGGTGAACTTGAGTAGCAAAGAATGGGAGTTTCTTAGAGAGCTCGTGGGCCTTTACAAAAAAGAAAAGCTGACGAATCAGATAGCACTGGAATTAGGAAAGCTCCAGAAGCCTAGTCATTAGAAACCCATGCTCGGCCTTTTCAGACGGCTCATTGTCAAGACGAGACCATTCATTTTTCCTCTCGAGTCAGCCAGTCGAGATTCCCGGGGGTGGAGAGCACTGGACTCTCTTAGCTTCAGTCAAGTGCCCACTTGTGGGGCTAACAAAGGGGCAGCGTTCTAATGGTCAGTTCTGACCCAGCAGCGTGATTACCACAGTGGCCCCAGTTGTTCCTCTCCGCCCTTCCCGAGGCCCTTTTCATGTGACTTGGCCGCTTTTTCCATCCAGGGGACATGTCTGTGTCTCCACCCTTGAACCTTGGCTGACCTGGTGACTTCCTTCAGCCAATGGTGGTGGGTGGCACGGCCTTTCTGAAGCTGGGCCTCAGGGGGCTCTCGTAAGCTTTGGGAACTTTCCTGGGTACCCTGTCCAGCCACGAGAACAAGTCAGGATCAGCGTGGCAGAAGATAAGACAGTGTGTGGGATGGAGACATGTTTTCCACGTAGGCCCACAATTTCTGTTGTCCAAAAGAGGAGAGCGTGCATTTCAAGTTTTAGAGGCAGTAGGACCCATTTTAAAAATTCATTCTTGTTGTTAGCTCTGGTTTTCTTTTTAAATTCAATTTTTATTATGCCCCTTATTTTTAAAACTATCTTCTGAGTAGTTGCATTAAACTCAGAAGTGCTTCTTTTTTTTTTTTTTTTTTTTTTTTTTTTTTTTTTTTTTTTTTTTTTTTTTTTTTTTTTTTTTTTTTTTTTTTTTTTTTTTTTTTT
>PVJL010001155.1:0-27615 GCA_004026885.1 Lyroderma lyra | reverse complement strand
TTTTTTTTGGTGATGAAAATTTTTTTTTTTTTTGGACAATTTTACATTTCATCTAAGTTTTCAAATGTATTGGTGCAAAGTAGTTGATGATGTTAAATTATAACTTACCTATAGTTATGCATAAGTTGTAACTGATGTAACTTCTATATAACTATATAACTAAATAAGCCTTATAACTTATTTATAGTTATGTTTCTCTTCTGTTTCCAATTATGGTCATTTGAGGCCTGTTTTTTCTTGACCAGTCTTTGCTAGAGATTTATAAATAGTACCCATCTTTTTAAGGAAGTGGATTTTGGTTTTGTTGTTCATCTCTCTCTTTTTTTCTTTTTTTTGAAGTACAAATTTTTACTCTCATGTTTCTTCTCTTTCCACTACCTTATTTGGCTTTGTTTTCTTGCCCTTCTTTTGAGTGTTTTGGTTGAACATTTCATTAATCTATTTTCAGTCTTTTAAAATGTTTATTAAGGTGGTGAAATTTCCTCAGAGTACTCATTTAGCTATAACCTACAAGTTTGATAGTTGCTGCCCTGTAGATATAAATATTTTGTATGTCTTATAACCGAGGCTTGTGTTTTCTTCAGTCCTCATTGCATAGTGGTGTTTCAGGACTTCTATGGCAAATCTTGAATTTTGTTGCATTGTGATTGAACGACAGTGTCCTTATGTCCAATTTGGAACCGTGTGGAGACTCTCTGTGTAGCCCCTTGTGAGTTGAAAGCATGTGTCTTGTGTCTTCCGTGTTCCTTGGTACAGCGCCACATCGAGGACTCAGGGTGGGCAGGTTCCCAGACGCCTGGGGTGTCAGCTCACTGGGGAAGGGGGCCGGGATACCTTCCCGGGCAGTCCTTCGCTGTCTCATCTGTCAGCCTATCAAACTTTATGATGGCAGATTTCTGCTGCGCACCGCCTCGCGTTTTTATATTCTGTACCTTGGCATTAGGTATGTATTTTACTTAAGGACAATTTACAAATCAGAACAGAAACTTGCAATAAACTCCCTTTACAGTTGTGGTTCTCAGAAGCCTCAGATTCCCTTAGGCTTGATTGATAAAACATGGCATTTATCCTATCCCTGCGATCACGTTCAGCAAACTTTATGACAGCGGGAAACAGCTGGTGAAGAGGGTTCACGGAAAGGTGAAGGTAATATCACCATAAAAAACAAGAGGACGGCGATTTTGAAAGGGATAATCATCGTAACAACACCGTTAACCTTGTGCTTCAAATTATTAAATGTGTGGTCTTAGGTAGAGGTCTAATCAAAGGTTTTCAGTCACTGCAGTGTGCAAAAAGGAAGAAACAATATAGAATTTGCTGCCTTTTTTTTTTTTTCCTTCAAATGACTCATTTTCCTAATCCATTAAGCAGTCAAGACCATTGCTGGGTTTGGACTTTCTCTGAAGGTTTATATAATTTGCATGGTAGTGGAGAGAATGCTAAAGCATACATACATACAGATTATACACACGTACGCCTATTCATATCGTAGACCAGCATTCAAATACATGGTCCCAGAGCTGAGAGGGGAAGAAATTTTTAGGAAGCTTAAACATAGCACAATGTTTTCTCTTCTAGTTTTATGGATTCATCTGGGAGTGTGTGTGTCATTTGGGCAGTAGTTGACATTCAGTAGAAACTGGAAGCATTCTCCTTTGAGACTGGGATTTCATAGCTGGTGGAGGCAGCTTGCACACAGGGAAGGTGGAGTTAATTGCAGGGTGACCTGGGTCATTGCAAGCCACATAAATAAACACGGGTGGGGCTGACGCAGGCCAAAACTCTGATAACAATTTTGGTTGAGGGAAAGGAGAATTAGCAAGAACGTGGAGGTGGGGCGCAGGGGCTCTTAAGCTATTGTCCAGGGTCATGACAATGACCTTGGCCTTGAGGGTTTTTGTGAACCTCTTCAAATCATATGCCCAATTTTTGTAAGACGGTACCTGTGTGAATTGTTTGGGGAGAAGGTCTACAGCAAGCTTGTCCAAACTGCGGCCCAGGATGGCTTTGAATGTGGCCCAATACCAGTTCTTAAACTTTTTAAAAACGTGATGAAGATGATGCACGGACCTTTTTTTTTAGCTCATCAGCTGTCCTTAGTGTGAGTGTATTTTCTGTGTGGCCCAAGACAATTCATTTTCTTCCAATGTGGCCCAAGGAAGTCCAAAGGTTGGACACTCCTGGGCTATGGTGTTTAGGAGCTTGTCAAAGCTCTCGGCTTCTGGGTCTGTGACCACCCATAAAAGCTAAGGACAACTGATCTAGATTTTTCTCTCCCTATTTGCCTTGTTATCTGGTAACTGCTCCCTTTTCTACGTGCTTCTGTAGCTAGAGATTCGAGATTTGATACTTTTGCACACTCTCCTCTTTCCCAAACTTTATTAAAAGTCTTCCATGGCCACCTTCTGAGAGACTGGAGTTCAGAGGAAACTTGCTTTTCAAACCAAACTTTGGGACGCAGCATTAAGATAAGGAAGAGCACAATTGTAAGTTCTAGAAGATGCATGAAGATCGGATCTTGAGGCCATCGGGTTTGTCTTGGGAAGTCTGTGGCGAGGCTGCTACAGACATGAGTTACTGCATGTTGTGTATGAAACACGAACCAAATCTAGTCGGCCTGTTGTTAAGGTCTTTGCTCATTTGTTTGTTTCTTTTTTTTAAAATTTAAATGTATATACTGCGTTTCAAATGCTATTTGTTTTCTACGTGACTCCCATCTCTCTCTCTCTCTCTCTCTCTCTCTCTCTCTCTCTCTCTCTCTCCACTTTCGTGACCCGAGGTGAGACCAGACCATTTTGTAGCTTTAGACTCTTCTCATCCTTCTGGTTCTGGGCTTTGCTGAGAACAGCATTTCCTTACAAACATCCTCATCCCCCTATTTGGGACATAATTCAAGGGCTGCCCCTAAATCCTTCAGAAAGTGACGCTCCCAGAGGGAGCACTCCCGGCATAGGCTCTGTCCCCTTCTTCCCTGGCTGCACTGTCCCTGACACAGGTGACCCAGCCCAGCGTCCCCAGAGTCCTTTTCGAAGGCCGCGGGGATGTACTTTGCCCCACTGCCGAAAACCCTTTCGTGGCTTCCTAGGGCGGATCACGGGGTGAGATTCCACCAAGCCCAGCTCCCTCCAGGTGCCTGTGTGCTCGTCCTGATCACCGTGTCACCCTGGGCACTCCAGTCATGCGCACACCCGGCCTCTTGCTGGTGTCTATGGAGCACCTACCTGCCCAGCTTTTTCTGAACCTGCTGTCTGTCCCGGGGCCCGGGCCTGGCCTTTGCTCCTCCCTGCTTGGCCAGCTGCCCCTCGAGCATGCTGGGTGATCACCCGCCTACCCTTTAGGACCCGTGCGTTCTCTCTTGGTGTGAGGCGGTGCTGACACCCTCCATGCCTGGCCGCGAGTCCTTGTCTCTGCCTCTCCTGGAGTTCTTAGCACACTGCCGTTCATTTGTTTGTGTGCACGTCATCGGTAAGCTTACTGGGAAGGGGGGACCTTCTGGAGGGCGGGCCCCTGGTAGGACAGGCTCCCCCCGATGGGTGAGTGTCCTGGGAGCCCATCTGCATCCGTGCATCAGCTGACGCTGTTGTGAGAGGCTGCGTTGGGCTTCAGTGAATTGTTTTGGAGACTCTTCCAATATGTTTGCCCATTTCGAGGTGGGTGATGGACACGAGCAGCGTGTGGCATGGTGGTGGGGGGTGGTGGAAAGGGGGTGGGGGCTTATGCCCTTAAGGCCATTACTGAGTGGGACCTCTGCCCCAGCCTGACTAAACCTCTAAGTTGTAAGCCCGTGTTAGGTAGTCGTTGCAGTCTGCTGAGAGGCTGCTGTGCGTCATAGTGGTCGGTTTATTTAACTCCCCCACATTAAAAGGATAAGAAGGCAAAACACGTTCAGTATAGGGGTAGAAAGGCCAATGGAAAGACTTTGTGTCCTTTTCCAGGTTGGAAAAATATGTACAGTTGATGTCCACTGGGGAATTGGCATGCTGAATTGGCTTTGACCCCACCAAGTTGTCCGAAATGGTTGTAACTACTACACAGAACTTCAGGGAGTGAGGGCATGGCGGGGGAACAAGGCAGGAGCTTCTGCAAATCCAAGGCACCCCACCATCAACCTGGGGACAGAGGGCCAGCCAGGGGATCTGCTCATGGGGCACAGTCGGTGACACATTTGCACGGTGACATCCCCGTATTCCTACGCAATGTCCGCGCACCTTGCCCATTCTCAACCGTGAGTAGTTTCTGGTGTTTTGTTACTTACTAGTCGCTGGAACTTTCTATCACAAAGCCCAACTTTCTGCATATTCTGTTTATGGTGGAGTATCTCTATTTATACCCGCTACAGTAAAACAGTATATATTAGAGTCATTCGACATGAAGCGCAGCTTTTTATCTGCTTTGTCAGAACATCATTTGCAGAGCTGCATTCTCTTAATGCACAGTAGTTAAATAAACTCCACGATTCTCCTCCTGCAATAACCCATTAAATCATCTTAAATACTATGTCATGATGACAACCTGACACAGCCAGATGTGAGATTTGGGGATTTAAAAGAAATACTTTTCTAAAGACGTAGCTTCCTGGTTTTACGTCCCCGAGCCCGTGCGCACAGCTGTTACATCTCACCGCCTCACTTTCGGGGGGCGTATATCACGTACGGCCCGCTTCCCGCGTGGCATTCCTGAGGTGCCGCGATGGTCCCCCGGGACTTTTGCAGGATCCGCACTGGCCGTGATTTAGTTCTCAGGTATGCTTTTCTCACTCCGGAAATGTGCAAATTAGCACCACCGTGGAAGCATTGACGTCAGGCCTTGCCCATGGTCTTGGCATCACTGTAAGTCAGCCGAGCCCCAAAAGACAGCATTCGTCAGACCCAGGCTTGGATAACAGGCAGGTGACTGGCGTCCCGTATAGCTGAAAAGTACTGACGCACACTTGAGTTAAGAATTCCCTCCCAAGAGGGTCTGTAGTCAGCCCCATCAAAATAATCATCTAATAATAATTCCTTTAGTTTCTGCCCTGCCTTGTAATTAATTATTCATAAAACGTGCAATTTTCGTAGTAGTCCAAGTTTCCCTGTCCCCCAGGATTGAAAGTGAACTTTTGAACTTCTGATTTGATCAGTTTGGTATAAAAGTTGGCCCGATCCAAAACTGTGTGTGTGATGAACCATCAAAGACAGAGAACCCATTTGATAGCAATGTCATATGCTGTGTGCGGGGAGAGCTAATGTGACTATCAGGCAGGAGTCCTAGCAATTAGGTCATAACAGGCAGTGCAAGTGGGCCCTAATGAACCCGGATTCGTGTCGGCGGTGAAATTATATGCCGGGTAATGTCCTCAGAAAAGCTGCCATGTGTCACTGGAACGAAGCCCATTGCTGATACAACAAATCAATTGATAAGAAGTGTCTTTATTGTACCCCATAAAAACCCAGCGCAACCCCAAATAAACATACACGGCTCATAAAACAAATTGCTCACCTAAAATGAATTACACTCTAAGTTTTTTTTTTCCTAAAGTAAATTATCGCACAGAATATTCAGTGATGTTTCCACTCACTACAGAATAAGATTATAAACAGCACTAAAAGTAAATGTTTCCACATTCCTTTTTAGTTCAGTTTTTTTTTTCCAATCTACAGGATTACCAAGAGCGAAATGTAAAAGAAAAAAAATGGTAGAAATGGCCTGTTTTGTGAAATATAGGAAAAAATATACCATCTGTGATTTAGCACAGTTCTCAATATCCCATCTGTGATCTAAACTCGGGTCTTAACAAAGGCTGAATCCATGGTCGTGCAATATGATTTTTAAAAAAGTTCTCTTAAGAAGTCTGCTTCTGTAAGACTCTTTTTGTTGGCGTGGAGTTTCTTTTGCATGAGATAGTAAATACGGCCTTTACCACTGTTTTAAGAATTTGTGGTTGCATACCAAGTCTTCCAAGTCTAAAAAGCTAATAAACCAAAGCCTTCTTGTGTCACCTGGTACCCAGCCAACTTCAGCGTAAAAGAAAAGCATTTTGAACCCTGTGTGGTGGGCTTGTGTTTCTCCATTCACTGATTAAGCAAATAGATATTATAGAGACTCTTGTCGGAGGGATTTCCACAAATAAGGGAGTCCAAAGTATGAAGTGGCCTTCTTATGATGCTTTCGTCACTGCAGTTTGGCTCAGTATTACTTAGAAAATGCAATGACACATCCTACAGCGAGCACTGGCTTTTCTCATCATCACAGGGTGTTGCTGCTATCTAGTCACTTTGTTTGGATGGGCTCATTGGGGGACAGGAAGCCACACTTGGGCAGCAGCTCCACGGGTCACCATCAAACGGTGTAAAGCAGGATTTCTCAGACTCGGCTTTGTCGACACGTTAGGCTGTCGCGTGTTATATTGCAATCACTCTTTTTATGGATGCATCCTCGTGTTTTGCACTGCTTCCACGAGAGAGCCCACTAACTGGGATTGTGAATGTTGGTCATTTTGAAGCCTTAGGTAATTTAACCTCAGAGCCTTGAGCAACCCTGACTCTTGCAGGAATCGTGTTAGACTGCCCTCGTGTGGCAGCCACTGGAACTGCAGTCGCATTTTAATTGTTTTCTCTGGTTGCTTCTATCCGATGAACTTAAGTAGCCAGAACTGGACGGATATTCAGTGAGAGACAGCCCTCCTTGTAGTAAGCTGAGTTTCCTTTTATTTTCTGGAACTGTTTTCTTGATATGTAGCATACTTCATGCACTGAACCTCAGAACCTTTCTCTAAATCGTCCCTGACAATTAAGACTGACGACGTTTCTTTAAGAGAACTGTAGGATTTGTACTCTGAGACTCGTTGGGACCATTTTTTTTCTACAAATGATATAGAAATTATAAAGTGTCTTGTGCTCATCTGCATGAAAATCTACCTACCACTTTTTGCTTTCACACAAAAGTTTGAAAATTTTCTCTTCAAGTGATTATCGAGTGGGTGTTAACTACATAGATAATACTGTGATACCAGTAGGCATGGGCAGCTACTCATCCACATGCCCACGAGTGAGGTTAGATAACAGTCTGCCCCTATAAAGTAAGATTTTTCTTGCAGAGGCATGCGACACAACGCGGTCCAGATTGTACTATGGGAAATTATACCTCAGTTCAAAGCATGCAAGAGCCAGTCAAATGGAGGGGAGAGGGAGGACAGAGGCAGGTTGCCTCACTCCTGCCTTTCCTGGGTTGACTTCTATTTCTCACATGTCCCTCAGGAGAAACTGGCCTTGGCCCTTAGTGGTGGCGAGGTGCATAAGTGGACATAGGGGAATGTGGGTCAGTTAGCTGGGTGGCTCTGGGCAAGTGGCCCAGCCTCTCTGATCTTCCTCAGTGGAGAAGCACGCATCGAACCAATTAAGTACAGAGTGGGACCAAGTGAGTCAGGCCGGCCGGCCTGGGGGAAACGGGGCCTCCTCAGGCGAATACGTGGTCCAACTTGAACCAGTCAGTGATGACGAGCTTTTAAACCACTCCAGCCCTCTGCTCTTGCACCCTTTTGGGGTTTCTCTCGCATGTTTTCTCTCTAATGTGAAGAATATAGCCTATTTCGGGCATTCTGTCCCTCCTGTCCAACTTTTTTGTTTTGTTTTGGATAATTTAGCTAAAGACTTCATTATTTTTTTAAAAGTGCTAATGCTTCCAACTCATGACTTGTCCAAATTCCCAGCGTATAGCTTCCATTTCACTCATTAGAACCTTAATTGTCAAGCAGCAGAAATGATTCTTATTGTCTATTCGAGCTGCTATTAGGAAAGCCTGCTGGAATTATATGCAATTCATTAGTCATGTAAAAATAATAAGGGACAAATAAAGTTATTTTCCCTGAAGTTATTCTCAGTGTACAGGAAGGGGCACACATTTTACTAATGAAAGCATGCATCTCCATGGATCAGCACACATATGTACACACCACTCAAATCAAGAACTAGAACCCTTTCTTTATTCTAGAAAGTTCCATCGTGCTCCTTCCCAGAAGGATCCCTTGATGTGCTTCCTATCATGGTCCTATAACTTCATATAAATGGAATCCTTGAGTACTTAGCGTGGTTTCTGGCTTCTGTCACTCAGCGTACGGCCTTGCTGTTGCACAAATCAGCAGAGCATCTTTTTCTTTTCTTTTCATTCTTTTTTGCTGAGAGCTATTCCGTGTTACAATTTGCTCATCCATTCTCCTGATGATAGACATTTGGATTATTTCCAGCTTTGGGCCATGACGAATGAAGCTGCTTTGAGCATGCTGACCACATCCATGGTTTGCTCCTTCCCCGTGAGCAGAATTCCTGGCTCACAGGATGGGCTGTTTCATTTCCTTAGAAAGTGACATACGAAGTTTGAGCTAGTTCTTTAAAATAATACACATATCACTTTACAAATGTTAATTGTTCAGCTCAGATGTTACCCATAGGCACGAGTCACAAAATTTAGAATCGTTTCCTATCTTTTGTTTTCCTCGTGATCTCCTTGTTCTAAGGAACATCTGATAAATACCGCTTGTGTTCATCGGGTTCTGTACATCTCTGCTGGGGGTTGCGTGTGAAAAAATAAAAGACGGTGTTTTACCTAGCAAATAGTCACGAGGAGACAGTCATAACCCCGGGACCCAGCCGAACCGGTCCTGCGGGAACCCCCCCTGCCTGGCCGGGGCCGCAGCCTCGGGCTGCTTTGCTCCGCGGCGCCACCTAGCGTCGGCCGGGCTCCGTGCCAGGCTCCGGCAGCGCCTCCTTTCCTCCGGGTTTGGGGAACCCCCAGCGTCCTGGTCACGTCTTTTGTCCCACACCGCAGAGCTCTCCTCAGCATCCTTAGCTGTGATCGTGCACCGTTGCAGACCCCTGTGGGAAGGGCCCCTGAGTGAGCGTCTCGCCTCCTGGACCCCGCGAGTGAGTCCTCTCTGTTCGAGAGGCCCTAACCGTTGATGCCAGCAGGAGCGCCACCATGGACAGCAGCCTGGGCGGAGCGCAGCGCAGCCGCGCGGCCTTCCTGCCCTCGTCCTTCCCGCTGTCCCTTCCCGGGTCCTCTTGGACATCCCTGCCAGGATGGAGCTGCATTTAGAGTGTCCTTCGGGGAATCCAGATGGGGAACTGACCCTGAGAACCACTTCTCTTGGAAAAGGCGTGCCAGATGGTGGGGCCTTTTGTGTTGAATGTTCCAAAAAGCCTGCGTGGCAGCCATCATGATCCCGCCTGATAAATGGGAAAGGGAAGGTTCAGAGAGGTTATGCATTTTCCCTAAGGTCACACAGCCATTTTAGAAAGAACCAGGTCTCAATCTCATTGCTGGCTGTTTCCTCCCAGAGTCCAGTGTCCCCTCCCCTCCCCTTTAATTTCTACCCCCTTCACATCTTGTCCTGCTCTCCTGGGATGCTCATAAACTGTCCCTCCACCTGCTTCAGATGCCACATGTCCCAGGGTTGGAAGGAACTCCAGTTGGCCCTTGCAGACATGGCCTGGTCACCCCGCTAGCTGTCCTGCGTCTCCTTGGGAGGTCCCCTCCAATCCATTTTCCTCTGTGACCTGGGGCTCTTGCCTGTGGAGAAAAAAGGAAAAGTATCTGCAATTTGAGGTGCTTTGGCATTTGAACTCTATTGTCCCCTGAAGTGATGCTTGTTGCAAAACGAGTAGCACGAGGGGTCCTTGAACGCCACTCTAGACCTGCAGGGTGCATGCAGGGCAATGGGGAAGGAGGAGAGTCTCTTAGGGACTTGTCACCATGTCCTCCACAGTCCAGGGGCTGTCCCCCTGTGGAGAAGGGCATGCAGCGGGTGTACACTATGCATCAGGATGGCAGGAGGGTATTGGTTTGTGGTAGGAGGGGGAGCCAACAGACACACGCAGTCAGAAATGAAATTTAAGGGAAAAGGTCACCGGTCTGAGGGGCCTTGAGAGCCCCACAGGCATGCCCTTGACCAGATAGTGTATAGACACTCTTTTGCAGGTTGAATTGTGTCCCCTCAAATTCATATGTTGACATCCCAACCCTCAGGCCCTCAGAATGGGGGCCTTATTTGGAAATAGGGACTTTGCAAAGGCAGTCAGGTTAACATGAGGTGGTTCGCATGGTCTTAATCCAGTATGACTGGTGTTGATGTAAAAGAAGGTGAGGGACAGACATGCACAGATAGAGCGCCACGTGACAATGAAAGCAGAGATGGGAGGGAGGGAGGGAAAGCTTCAAGAAGCCAAAGGTGTTAAAGATGGCCAGCAACCCCCAGAAGCTAAGAGAGCTCTGGACCCGATAGACCCCTGGACCGCCCCAGAAGGAAGCAAGCCCGTCCAGACCTTCGTCTCGGACCTCCAGCCTCCAGGATGGTGGATGCTAAATTTCTGTGGCTGAAGGCCCTCGGTGTGTGGTAGTGTGGTCCCTCAGACCTAGCGTGCTCTGCTGTGCTCCTGGAGTTGGTGAAGACAGGGCAAGGTCATATGTGAAGGGCATCGCCCAGACGACCAGATCCTCTCTTGGCGAGGGACTGTGTCTCGCATTTGCTAAAGATGGCGATCTCTTTCTTTATACAACCTGATTGTTCTCACTTTGACATGACTATGATGTGGCCCTTAGAAATGTTAGCTCCTAGTCCCTTACACCGCTCAGGGGGGAGAGAAATAACCGTATTTGCAGCGTCAGGACAAATGAGTAGGAAGTGAGACACCTGGGGTGCAAACTTGAAGGAGGCCCCGCTCACAGGGGCTGACTCTGCACGGGCACTGCTCTGAAACCCCGTGTCCCCTTAAACGATGACCCCTCAGTGCCTGTTTTGCCTTCCTCCAGTCCAGACCCTGTGCATCTGTCCTTGGAGCCAAAGACAAGGAAACAGGCACTGAGGATGTCTAGAAACGGACACGTGATTGATCGCTGGACCCACTGGGCATCATAAAGCCTCACAATGACAGTGACAGGTCTTCTGGACAGTGTCTTCATCCCCCCAAGGTTTCTCCATCTGAATAGCTCTGTGCAGGGTTTGATAATTCTCAGACGATGGTTCTGGGACAATTCAGGGCAGGTGCAGCAGCAAACATGGTCTGATTCCGTGAGTCCCAGCAGCCTTTGTCATAGTGCTGGGAGGGCAGGAGGGGCTGGCTGCCGCCTCCCTCAATGGTGGCCAGTGTGGACATAGCACTAAGGACAATTATGTGCCACAGGGCAGGACCAAGCCAAGTGACACAACTTTGCTTTTCTTTTTTTAGTATAAGTATATCCCAAATGTTGCACGGGTCCTACTTACACAGAGGATATTTATTGTTTATCTGAAAAACATTTAATGGGCTCTCTTGCATTTTATCCACTAGCTTTACCCAGATCTAGAATGATGGCTGGTATGTAGGGGATGGCACGATAAGGTATGGAGAGTTTCTGCTGCTGAATACTTGGGCCCCTTTCTCTCAGCATTTATGTTATTCCAGGTCCCCAAAGAAGCCATTGCTTTCGGTTGAGCCAGTGCCTGTAATTGTTTCGCTGGTGTGTTTTACCTGGAAGAATTCAAGCCAGGCTTTTGAGACTCCAGCGTGCAGCCTTTGTTGGTTGCAGAAAGAAGTGGGGATGCAGAACAGCCTGTTTGACTTGGAATTTAAATGTGGTCCAGCCTCCCAGACAAGTCTTTCATGACTTCCAGCTCTTGCCTTGAGACCTTCTCCGGGGGTTGGTGTTCAAGGACTGTCTTTGAATGTAAATGAAATTTTCTTTAAAAATAATGTGTTCTGCACAGTTGTTCCAAGCTCTGTGGCTAAGGACGTCCCCATGACAGATGCGATTGGGACTGGTGTCCTTGGCAAGTTTTCAGGACAAGGGGGAAGCCAAGGTCCCCTCATTGAGTGCTCCTGAGTGTCCCTTCAGCCACACGTCCATCCCTCCATCCATCTGCCCAACACCTGGCGTAGGCAGATATTGAGAAGAGAAAGTAAAAGGATGCAATTATTCTTCAAGGAGAGCAGTCTCTTAGAGAAGACAGGCATGTAACTGGACAATTATAATAAATGATGACTTTGCTGTGGTAGAGCTGGGCATCATGCACTGTGGGAATACCCGCAGATTTTATGTGGGTGCAAGAGAGGAGGGGAGAGTCTGTTTTCAGGAGGCACTGACGCCTTAGGAACCTGGAAGATTATGGGTCCTTTAGTCAGGTGAGGTAGAGTAGACCCTTCATTAACTGAAACTCAGGCAACCGGCACAATCTCGAGAGTACGATGGTTGCTTGGGTTCCACGTAACGGAGAGTCTGCTTACATTTATCTGACATCTACCCATCCCCGTGGGTGCCGGTTAACTGAGGATCTACTGAATTTAGAAGGTTGGCCATTGGTCATTATTCAGGTAGAGAATGCCGGGCAGAGGTGCAGGGAAGAATTAGAGGTAATTCTTAGCTTTCTGGCTTGGCAAGTGCCTGGCTGGCCCCAGCTGAAGAAGTAGGCATGGGCCTGCAAAGCCATCACTTCTAGAAGAAGAGAGCGGCTGGACCAAAAGCATGCTGGGACAGCTTCAAAATGGTCCTTCTCTGTGAACTTGAGACATTGCCCATTAACCATGAGGGAAAAAAAAACATTACTTCTACTTTCTGGCCACCAAGACACCGGAGGGCAGAGTGGCAGGCTAAGTTACTGATTACTGGTCGGGCTGGTATTGACCTTTATTTCGAAGATTTTCTTTTCTTGGAATCCAAAGTCATGGCAGTAGAGTGCATGAGGAGTTTACAGGCTGAACAGAATGGATTTGGGAGAAAGAGGGTTGGCAGTTTGGTATTGCTTGGTGCTCCTGCATTGTTTCTAGAAGGCTGCCTAGGGGATGTGAGGATTCACTAAAATTTGGCAGATTTGCCTTTGAAATTGGTCTGTACCACTGAGTGGCACACGGCAACAAAAATGGGTGACACCGAGTTCCATAGACTGTATTTTGGGGCCAAGTGTCCTAGATGAGCTCCAGATTGTATTTGCCGAGTCTTCGTGACTAATGTTTGCAATTACTGATAGTTGGAGACAGTGCCCCCTGGACCAGACGTCATCAGGATTTTTTCAGACAAAATTAGTCATGTGGCTTCCCTGGGACTTCGTGTTTCAGTCTCCCTCTCCCTCTTTCTCTCCAGAAAATAATCGTGTGCTGTGCATGCCTAAAAGATTTTTTATTTTTTTAAAGCGAGTTGTGTATTAAAAAACAAAGTAAACCAGTTTCTGCTTAAAATTCAAATAAATGCCTTTTCTGGTTAACATGACACCAGGCTCTAAGAGACAACTCTTTGATCAGCATGCTCGACTAGCGGATGATACGTTTCTCCCACCCAGGGCAGCTTGCAGAACGTTGAGTTGGCACTGCAAAAAAGGTCACCGTTTTAAGGTAGTTCAGAAACCAACTGTTCCCAAAATATGGCAGCTTTCTCACAAAGCACCCCTTGGCTTTGTCACTTTGGAAGTTGTGCTTTTCACAAGCTCAGGCTCTCGTAGATGTGTGTGTGCGAAAGAGAGACAGAGAGAGTGTCAGTGGTTGGAGGTCTGTTAATTGCAAACGTTGGAGGTCTCACAGCACAGAAAGTATTTTGATCCCAAACTGAGTTCTTTAAATAAGAGAAGGAGGGGGTGGGGAGAAAATACCGGAGCTAGGCGTGACAGATGTAGACACAGAACAGTGTGTGCAAAGAAACTGGAATCAGGTTATGCTTTTTATTATCCAATCCAGGCCTGACACAGAAAACCTCTCGTTAGGTCCTGCGGAATGTGTCTTTACTGCCACCTGTTGTTCAGGAAAATATTAGGGCTCAGAGGGGGCCTTGGGCGATGGTTTGGATAGCCGAGGCGTGTCCATTCTGCAGGGGCCATTCCACGTGGGACTCTTCTGGGGCACAGATTCTGGAGGCGATGTCCCCTGCCCTCATCCAGGCCTGGCAGACAGCACTAGCAAATGACGTATTTCTGGACGCGCAGCAAGCTGCATCCTTCGTTGCTAATCGTGATGGATTTAGAATATTTTTTAAAAAGCCATGCTCTCCGTTTCAGGGGGAAGTATTTTAGAGCGGGGACTGGTCTCTTCAAACATTACCAAGGAAAAGCAAAGCGCATGGGAGGACTCGAGGTTAGGATGGTGTTGCACCGCATCCCAGCCTTCAGTCTGCTGGTGACAGGGGTGCAGTGGGGAGCCGAAACTCATCCCAGCCCCAGTCCCACGCCACACGGTAGCCCTGGGGGCCCACCACCCTCCACCCACCGTATTTAGTTTCACTTCTCTTGGGTGTCATGAGTGGCTCTAGTTCTGTTCATTAAAGACTCCAATTGGGTTCATTTGGGGCATGTCTGTCAGGACGGAGGTCTTCCTCTTAATTGGTACCACCTGGAAGGGAGGAGCGGGCCATCGTAATGGACTGAAGGCCCAGCACTTGGATAGCTTGCAAAAATGCAGGGTTTTATTTGTTAGGCTAGCATGACACACACACACACACACACACACGCACGCACACACACACACGATATATAATCAATGCCCTCCTATGCATGGTCCCATCTACGGCCCAGCAGCCAATTTTACACTCATAACTTTGTATTTCTTCAAGGGCACCTCCAAATTGGACCTCCACCTGGGTCCCCCCACCCCCCAAGTCACAGTTTTTAAACGCATCATTTCCCCTAACCCTGAAGCAGAGCTGGTTTCTGCCCGGGGGGAACCCTGCTTTGTCCCAATTTCATGATCGTTGTAAAGTGTTTGAACTTGACAGGCAACAACGCGCTAATCGGGTTCACCCTGTGAGCAGATTTGTCTCTGCTGCGGGAGCGCAGTGCCGGCTGGGTTGCCCCAGGCTGGCGGGCAGGCTGCAGCCCGACAGCCTTTGAAGTTTGGAGAGGCCCAGAAACGGGGCTTCCAGACCTCTGTGATGTCTTCATCAGCCTGTCAGGGAAAAGCGGGCCCCAGGAGTGCAGCAACCTGGCCACCTCCCCCAAGGTAGGCAGGCGGCCGAGTTCAAGGGCTCTGCCTGGCCGTGGCTGGGAGCAGCTCCCCCAAGTGTCCCCACAGGCTAGGTAGGTTTGGAAAGGGTTGGAAGAAAAGGGTCCACTGTAGGCACTGCTGAGGGGGGGAGGACTGGCTCGGTTTGTGGTTCTGCCCCCGGGAAGGGGGGCTTCCCGGTCAGCTGTGGGGCAGGCAGGAAAGGGGTGGAGGGAATGACATGGTGGCAGAAGAGGGGCGTTTGTGCCCAAGAGCTCCCACGGCCGTCCTTGGACAGCCTGGTCCCATCCCTGTCTCCAACGACGGCTGCTGGATCCTTCCACATCTCAGTTCAAGGTCAGTGTCCAGCCTTTCCCACCGTTCTGCACGCTCCAAAACTTTTTCTTTCCCAGTGTTCTCAGTGCATTCCCGCCGGATCTGTCCTTGTAGCTCTTAAAGGGGAACAGGGACGTATTTGGGTGATGAAAACTAGACGCAGGGCGAGTGGGAGGTGGACATCACTCTAAAGGCAAAGAGTGTCTATTGATTTTCCTGTAGGGGAGATCGCCTTCCACAGTTGGCTAAAAAATAAACTTCTCCTTTCTAAGGTCTAATTAAGATCCCCTGTCAGAAATCATAAAAAGAATTGTATATAATACCGCGGGGGACAATGAGAACAGTTGGCCCCTTTTGCATTTAATTAGGATGTCATACTTCAAGGAAGTGCCTTTTTTTTTTCCAAAAAAAGCTGGGAAATAGGAAAAAGCAGCTCTTCTCATTAGGCTATCTCGGAGTGACCCTCCTGGTCTCATATCTGTAGCGTATTTGGAACAAAATTCATGGATCGATATGGTTTCTGTGACAGGAGGTGACACATCAAGTCGCAGCAATGCAGGTTTGCTTCCGCCTCGGCGGTCTTCATGGACAGTCCTTGCTTATGGACCACCGTATAGGTTTTTGGTTTCCAATCTAAAACAAGCGAGAAAAAAGAGAATATCAGGGAAGACTTTGGTGCCAAACTGCTCCCCTGTTTTTCCTTTTCCATTTTCCCCCAAGTGAAAGGGACCTGGACTAACACATGGGCCCTCACTACATCTGGATGCAACCTGAGCACGAGCATGCTTAGTGATGAAGAGCAGCCTTGCAATCTATTTCTGGCAGACCGTCATCTGGGCATTGGAAATGTCATGCTGTAAACAGCGCTCCCTTGTCCCTAGGATGTTAGGTAGGGTTGAATGCAGATAAAAGCCTAAATTTATATCACGGAGCAAAGTATAAAATGAACATTAACCTCCTCAGTCCTCCCCCCACCTTTTTTTTCTATTGTCAAATTCTATTAACTGCCTGTCTTACAATAGCAGTGCAACTGAAATCTTTAAAGCTTTGGCCATTTGGTGACCCTCATCATGTGTGTGTGTCTCTCTCTGTTTCTGTCTCTAAAAGAAAGTGGGTAAGCAATTTAGAATTCTGAAGAATTTCGGGATCCTTTGGTCTATGCAACGTTTAGATAAATCAAGACAATGAGATACAGGGAAGAGATACAGTCACGCAGCTTGGGAGATAGAAGACGAGCCGGAAATGGAGTCCACAGACCCCTAGGGAAGGGTCATTTGCATGATGCTATGTTGCCTTTCAGTAAATACCTGTCTTATCCTATAATCCCAAGAGAGGTGTGAGTTCCTCAGCTTGTCCTCGTAACCACGATAGGTAAGCACAATCAACCATTTGATTGTGTAGACTTCCTGCATCCATTTTTTCACTCATTCATTCACTTACGTAATAATTTATTTTCTTTAACCTGTAAAGATGCACATACTCAGCCTAAAGAATTATCAGTAGTAGGAAAACGTATAACGGAGTAAAATTCCCCTTTTCTCTATCCCACCCCACTCCCCACAGGTATTATTATTTTTCAGGAGAGCATACTATATACCCTTGCAGACATTTTTGATGCTTAAAAATATGTTATAGTACATAAGAAAGTGTATGTATGCACAGCACACTACCCAAATGATTCTGCAACTTTCCTTTTTAATTCTATTCACATAATAATAATGTTCTCTTGTAGTATGAAGTGCCTGTGTACATGCTTTACCCATTTTTGTATAGGTGGCAACCCACAGTTTGCGTGGTATGGGTGTTTATCTCATCATTCCTCTGTCGATGGGCGTTTTATGTAGATCCCAGTTTTCATCATTGACAGCAATGCTACAACGAGTATCTGTTGTCACACTCGTGCCAGCACAGCTGTAGGATGAATTCCTGGAAGGGCAACTTCTGGGTCCTTCCATTTGTATTTTTTTTGAGTCGGTACTGTATGCAAAGTGCTGGAAATAGCAGGGTCCAATCTTTGCAGTTTAGGTAGCAAGAAATAGAAACTAATATGAGATTTCAAGTAGAAAATCACAGGAAAATACCGGGAGTCTCCATGGGAAAGTTAGAACACCTTAACTTCCTAACCCAGCTGGTGACAAGTAACAGTGAACTCCGAGATGGGCGTCTCAGTGGAAATGCACTGAAAATTTGTGAGCAAAGACAGTTGTCACAGTCAATATGAAGCCATTGAAACGTGGGAATGTGCAAGGACTTGTTTATTGAAAGAGGTCCAGAAATGAGCAGGAAGCTCATTGGTTTTGAACTTTGGGGAAGTTGTCTATGTATGTGAAGCGGGGATAGTGCCACTTCACTAGATAAAATGAGACTGAAAGAACTTCTGTTTTGAAGGCCTTTTCTCAATGTTTGATGTAAACAAGGGTTTTATTTGGACTCAAGGCCAATTCGTCTTAGTTTCTAGCTTCGTGTTATGTGTGGGCTCAGCTACTAGAACCAGGGTCTAGTTCCACCTCTGCCATTTCACCTTTCTGTGCATCAGTGTCCCCATCTGTAAAATAGGGCTCACAGTAGAACCTCTCCTGTGGGTTAGTAGGAGTAATAAATGAGACGACTTCTACAGTGTACTTAGCACAGTGCCCAAAAGTCATTCATGATTGCAACTAATACTAGTAATAATTCATGTTATGTTCCAAATATCAATTACATCATTACTTGGTATTAATTGTGTTCTAGAATTAGAAAGCTTTAAACTGATAGGACTGATGATTGTGGTTTGGTTTTAATAGACTCCACTTCATCCACAATGTTTAGAAAATGAGACTTAATCATTACCTGGACCAATCCACAGGCATTCTAGATGTAATACCAACGGGTCACTAATTTTAAGTAATTTAATTTCATACCTTCATCACTCAACATCTCTCTGATGATGCAGGTGTCATGACTAAATTCTGTGTGTGTTTGATCATCATTCTAAGCCTCAAATTGTGTTGTTGTCATCTCTGAAGATAGTTCTGACACTTGAGGCCTTGAACTTCAAAAACACGGGTACAAAATCTGGCTCTCGGCAAGCACTTAATGAATGCAAATTATTTTTTATGGTTGTAAGGGCATGTGCATCTGATTTGACACCCTTCTGACACCCTTGCTGCTTTCAGGTGTCCATAAGCCACTTCCCATGCAAGTAGTTTGTCTACACAGGTCTGGTATGGGGACAGGACCTGGGTTTTCTGCACCTGGGGGACACTGGTTCCTGGTGAGCATGAGCACAGCATATCATTAGGCACAGAGTAGGTTCTCAGGTGATTGGCTTCCCTTCTTCAGTTGGAGAATGTGGTCATCTAGCTTCTCCATTAGTTTTGTGCAACATCAGGACCTTCCTTGTACCTTTTATCACCTCTTGTTAAGAAATTGGAAGTTGGGGATAGCACAAAAGCACCAGGCCAGCAAAAGCTACATCCGCCCATGGCCGCATGGTGGCTGGGTACAGGAAAGTGCATGGGGACGGGGGACAGTAGGTACCACTAGGCAGCTGAGGAGGACCCTGGGGCAGACTTTTTATTTGTTTTTTTGGTTGTACCTCAGATTTACAGTGTCCATTAATTAGAAGGTACATGAATTAATCATTCCTTGTCGCACATTAAGAAAAAGTAGAGAAGTTGAACTTAGAGAAGAAGTGGATCCATTGGACCTGAGTGGCATTCCAAATCATAGAAAGAAAGGGGGTGTTGGGAGTCCACCTGGGGCACGTGTACTTGGAGCCAGTGAAGGGTTAACAGGGAAATTAAGGTATGAAGGAAAATGGGCCATGCCCCACAGAAGATGGGCACAGGGAAACCATAACAACCGTGGTGCCCCTGGAGATCAACAAGTTCAAGACCAAGGTAGGAAGGGGTAGAGCATCATGTACATGCTACCTGGTACGGGTCGACCAGCAGCCTCGCTCTGATGTAGATTCCCCACCTTGTTAACGCTCCCTAAGGCCGTCGGAAAGTGTAGCTGCACAGTGACAGTAGAGATGGGAGAGTATGGAAATGGGTGGGGAGACTCCAAAAGGAGTGATGGAGAAGGCGGGGGAGAGAGGCAGGTCCAAGGGAGTGAGCTTCCCCTTCACAGGTATCAGTAAACAGTTCTGGACGCGATGGCTTCCACTTTGAGTTCCTTCCCCTCCTTCATCGGTGACACTAGCAAAGGAAAGGAGTCACAGGCGCATCTTATTTTAATGCTTTTGGTGGCTGTTTCACAATTGCTCTTTCCCACTTCCTTTCTCACCCCAGAGGCTCGTGTCTGGTGGCTTTTCCCTCTGTGACCTCACTTCTTTGGATGTCCCTGTACACACCCACGCCTCCCTCCCGCGCTGTGTTGTGTGTGCCACCCTCCCCCCATCTGCAGTGGGAGGGGCGCTGCTGCCACTTTGAGGTACAACAGTGCCACTCAGCAGGGTTTTGATGTTCTAGTGTCAAGAATGCGATCCTCTAGCCCCGGTAGGAAGGGGCCAGGGCTTTGCTGGGAGGTGGGCCGGAGGCTGAGGATGGGAACAGTGACAGTTGTGGCATGCCCACCGGCGCCAGCAGGAAGGAAATGTTAGCCTGCCGTTTCTGGAAGCTCAGAGCATATGGAGAGCCTGGAATTGTCAGCAGCCCAGCTCGGAGCTGTGTCATCCCGGCTTTCTTTTTAAAGAAAGCATTCCAGTGAACTCCTTACCTGCCGTCGGCAGAGGAAATGCCTCCAATCCTGGTCCCATGTCGTAGTTCTCCATATTCCTAAGTGTGTACATAGACTCTCAGTTACCTGGACCCATGAGGATTAGTAGGTGCTGGATAAATGTAAGTGGACTCTCCGTTAACCAGAACTCAAGCAACTGACTCTTAAGTTCTGGTTAACGGAGAGTCTGCTGTATTGGGGTATCATTATTAAAGGTGGCAGTGTATTCCATTGTGTGAATTTGCCATATAATTTATCTAACAAAATCATGACTTTTGGACATTTGGTTTGTTTCCATTTTTTTTTTTTTTTAAAAACTGATTCTCAACAATGCTATAGTGAACATCCTTTTATATACATTTTTTTGGGTATACTTTACTCATTACTTCATTAGAATGTAATGGCTAGATCAAAGAATACCTGTGTTTCTAAGACTTTCCCTATGTTATGCCAACTTGCTCCCTAGAAAACTTATAGCAATGAATATATTGGGCAGCTAGGTGACGTGCCTACAAAACTGAGATATGTATATTCATGTTTCTGTATGGGAAATATTCTGAAAGACAAACAGCACAATGTTGAGATTGGTTTCTACCTCAGAGGAGCTGACTTTAGGTTGGGAGGTGGGTCCAGTGGTTGTCCTGACCTTTCCCAACACCATGCACACTTTTTTGGGTGAGGAAACACATTGTATTTGGATTGGCATCAGTCTCCACCTCTCTCCCTATACATATATATGTATGTGTATATATTTAAATAATAATAATATAGTATAAATAACATAATAAAAAGCAGTTAAAATAGATGTATATTATAAATACATGTGTGTGTGTGTACACACACACAAATACAGTCAGAGAGAAAATTTTCTCTCTCTATAGGGAGCTTCTGTGAATACAGCACCTTTTGGAAAAATCTGTTGTGTGATAACCAAAGGTAAAACCACCAATGTAGTTGATACAGGTTGCTGCTTAGATTGAAAAAAAAAAAAAAAAGATCGTCCTTTTTATGGAAAAACCAGTAGGAGCTCTACTGAGCCTTAGGTTGGGAAGCTCCCCAATGCCAACCCACTTGCTTTCTGTTTCATCCTATGCCAGGTTGCATGTTGTCACCTTTAAGAGAACAACTGAGTCACGTGAAAGGGTGTTAATCTCCCAGTGTCTTCCCTGACACTTAATTGACAGCTCAAGTCTGGGTGGAGCTAGCCTCAGTCTGGACAGAGGCAAAGGTGGGAGGGTGACTTAATAGGTAGAAGAACTTGAACTTGGGTGGGGCTGAGGGAGGTCCCTAGCACGGCTAGAAACGGACCCACTCCTGATCAGAAGAGAAAATCTTCATGCTGAGCAATAATGGGGAAACATGACAAAACACAGAAACTCCAGGCATTGAGAGGCCAGCATTTCTAGGAGGAGGATGTCCAGGAAACGAAGCCCATGAGGGTCTCAGAAAGGGAGAGGTTTCCATGACGTACCCAGTTTGGCACTGAACAGTAACACACTCTAGGCTTGGAGAAGTCCTGCAAAAAACCGATACTGAGCAACCCATTACTTCGAACACAAAAGACCTCCCGTTGTTTGGAGAAGGGTCGAAGCAGGAAGGCAGGGTCCTTATTTATATTTTGTAGAGGAAGGATTCTTGGGATGCTTTACTATAGACATGGGTAAGTCATGTTTTCACTGTTTTATGTTAATGCAAAATTGACATTATTAATGCATTGTAGGAAGCTAGTGCTAACAGAAAAGATCAAAAGAGGGTACCTGCAGAGGGAGAGGCGGACCTGAGTTCAGAGGTGCCGTGCACCGCCTGGGAGACAGGCCTCACGGGCTTGCGTGGTTTGCTTAGAATTCTGTTTTCAAGCTCTTGGCACAGAGCCTTCCTAGCACATGGCAGCATGCACAACATGGAAGCCGTTGTCAGCCTTTTCACTTTATGATGATAAATTGAAACAGAATAGGTTAAGAAATCCAAGTTTGGCTTGCCTGCAGCATTTGTAGGCTTTCCCTGGGTTGTCCCTCCTTCCTGTCCGGGCCCAAACCCCGTCACAGACACAGGGCGCCATCTTGCCTGCGAGGCTGAAGGGACTGTTAAAAGACGGAGCTGGCTCCCAGCGGAGGCAGAGCCCAGCAGTCTGCCGCCTGGAGTCCCCTGACTAATCCAGCCTTGGTCCCAGTGAGGGGCCGGCATGCCTACCCCAGGGGAGAAGAGTCCCCCTGGCATGCGCCTTGGAAGATGCTGGAGAGGTGAGGGAAACACCATATGCCGCTGGGCCTCTGTGGGGAGCGGGGAGTGCAATAAACAACAGCAGAAGCCTGGCACCGCGCTCAGGCTGGGACACCCACCAAGACGGCTCAGGTGCTCATGCACTTGTTTGCGTTCTCCATTGTGGAATAAAAGCACGCGCTCCCATTTCGGAACGGGAGAGCAGCAGTACAATGTGGCCAGCCAAAACGAAAGGGATGATTGAGGGAAAGGAAAAGAGGCCCCATCTGCCCATTTCATGAAACATGCCACATGTCGTGTGGAGGCTGGGGACCAGCCACACCATGTGCTGGCCAGCCACACACTGCCAGTTGCCCACTGTGTCATGGCACAGAACCCACCAAGGGCGGGGTCAGTGCAGTTCCCTTGGGGGAGCCATGTATAGGTATAAGGACATATCCCGGAGGTGGGAGGGACAGGCAGACTTGAGGAGTAGGGCAGAATCAAAGCCCCGTCTCCTCTCTCTTCCCGAGATGTCTTCCAAATCCTGCTGTCATGCTAGAGAGAGCGGAGAATTCATCATCCCAACATGGATGGTTCTGAGAGTGAAAGGGTGCTCATGATTACATGGGGACAGTGAGCTTACACTGAGTGTCCCAGCAAACCAGGGTGTCATGGTCCCTGTCCTGGTCCGAATGGTGTCCCCCACCAAATCCATGTTGAAGGCCTGACCCTCAGGACCTCAGAATGGGACTGGATTTGCAGACAAAACTTTCAAAGAGAGGATTAAGTTAGAACAAAGCCTGTAGAGTGGGCCATAATCCAACCTGACTGGTGTCTCTCTAAAAGAGGAAATTTGGACACATAGTAGGCTGACCAGACGTACTGTTTCAAACAGGGCAGAAACAATGGCACTGCCCCATTTCAAGTGGTACGTACAGTCAGCCTAGTCTCACTGGGCTAAATTCAGGGTGTCAGTAGGCTGACCATATGCACTGTTTGAAACAGGACAGTACTGTTGTTTTCGGTCCTGTTTAAACTGGTACGTCTGGTCAGCCTAGCACATAGACACCAGGGGTACACACAGAGAGGAAAGGCTATGTGAGAACACAGGGAGAAGGTGGCCGTCTGCAAGCCAAGGAGGGAGGCCTCAAAAGAAACTAACCCCTTCAACAGCTTGATCTTGGGCTTTTAGCCCCTAGAACCATGAGAAAATAAATTTCTATTGTTTTTACCCAGTCTCTCTTACTGTATTCTGGCAGCCTTAGTTGGCTGATACAGGCACCTAATTTCCCCAACTTTCCCCATCTGTAAAAACAGAGAGAACCATGCCTACCTCCAGAATTAAATGAGATAATATATGGATCCTCAGTACATTGTGCTGTCCCTCAATGTAACGTATATAGACCTTGAGGGGCACGGCCTGCTTCCGGCCACATGCTGAAAATTCTTTGTTTAACCAGTTATGGACATGTGCTAGGATCTTACTTATAAAATCCGTAATATCCATCAGTGCCACATAGCCCTTGAAAATGACAGCCCAAAGGGGAGAGGGTGTACCAGAATGTGTCAGGGAGACCCATTAGTTAGAAGCCAACAAACGAGGTGGTCATCTAGAAAAATCAGAACAGATGGTCCAAGTTGAGAGGTGATGACCTCTGGACCAGCTCTTTTGCTGGCCACCTGTGTGGCAGGAAGTGCTTGGTGGGCGCTCTCCAGGGTGCTGATGTTGACCAGTGCGATGCTGGGACGGTTGTGCCACGGGGCACAGGGATCAAGTTAAACCCTCTCCAGTGTCCATCCAGTGTCTGCCATCTACCAGGAACTTCCCACACCATGTGTCTCACTGTCCTAGCAATATTTCAAGACAATATGATTGCTTCCCAATTTTTAAAATTTTATTTTTAAATTAAAATTATTGGGGGTGACACTGGTTAGTAAAATGATATAGGTTTCAAGTGTACAACCCTGTAATGCATCATTTATTCATTGCATTGTGTGTTCACCATCCAAAGTCAGCTCTTTTGTCACCATATATTTAACTCCCTTCACCCTTTCTACCTCTACCCCACACCCCTGCGCTTTGGGAACCATTGAACTATTGTCTGTGTCTGCAAGTTTTTGGTTGGTTGGTTGTCATATTTGTTTGTTGCTTTTGGTTTTATATCCCACATATGTGTGAAATCATATGGTTCTTGACTTTTTCTGTCTGACTTAATAATGGAGAAACTGAGGCCCAAAGACACGAAGCCACTGGTCCAAGGCTACACAGCTAGTCCTGGCAGAACTGGGCTTCTCTCCCTAGTCCGCCCGTCTTCAGACCTGCTGTTTATTTGGTCCATCCTAAAGCACCTTGCAGATTCCTCTTTCATATGGGACCCTTGAGATGTAGCACTTTTTGGTACTTGAAAAATTTTAACAGTTGAGAAAAAAAAATATTCCATAAGCCGTATCGGCATTGCCTGTGAATTTCTGGCACATGACTGCCCCTTACCCAACATTCACCGAAATCAAATCCCTATTGAGAGACTGCTTTGAGAATGTGATTCCTTCTAGAAGCCTAAAGCATACTTTCCTGATGTCAGACATTCTCTGATGCCATGGGTATGAATGTAGAGAAAGCAAATATGTATAAAAATTCTAAATAACTTATTCTTTGAGCCTTCCTTGCCTTCCATTACATCAAATTGTGGTTAATACAACTTTGTTTTCTATTTTGAAATGAAATGGACCCACATTAGGTAAACATTTTTAATTTCTCTAGAAAAATTAATTAACACCCTGATCATTTTAAAACGAGAAAAATATACTTGATCTATGATTGTACTTTCTTCAGGCCCGGTCTCCCTCAGTTGAGAGAAACCAAGAAATGATACGGTTCTACAGGTAATCAGAACAAAGCCATTTTACCCTCAACAATCAATGGAATTTAAGACACAGCGTGTTTTGTTTTATGAATTACCCATGCAGTTTTATCTGTTTTGGTATCAGTGTGGGGATCTGAAGGCATCTGAGATGATTCTGTTCTTCAGGTATATTTGTACCCCACCCACCTTTATCCAAGTTAGCCTGGAACTTTTGCTGGGGGCCCTGGGTCTTTTTTTGATCTCAGAAAAGCTCCATCTGAATGTCTGAGAAAATGTGGCCTGAATTGTAAGCTGAGTCACGAGGAAGGTTAGGTGGGCGCCTGGTGCCTCTCTGCCTGACCCAACCCTAACCTGGCCCAGGTGGCTGGGGGTGCCTTTGTGACTTGCCACATCTGTTTTGACTCAACATTCAGCCTGAAACAACTGTCGGGAAAGAACAAAGCCCTGTTTTCTCCTGGGGCCCCGGTTGCTGACCTGGAAGGGTGGTGTTTGTCAAGTGCATTTGGACAGGGCACCTGCCTTTGGGGCAGGGTCAGGTGTCAGGGTGCATGGTTGCAGCTGGATTCCCCACATCTTGAAAGAATAGCGTCCCTGAGACGAGACTCTTTCCCCCTCCTGGAAATGAATGGTCTGTTGATGTATTGGTGTGCACTGTGGGCCCCCTGTAATTTTTCATGTCTACCCCTCATTTTTGTGCTATGTCCACCCGTCTCCTCTACCACATGCTTAAGTAGAGTCCTGAATATCTTCAGTGTCAGGCTTTGTGTGGGGGCAAAGATGAGGTATAGTAGTAGCACTATGTATGTAGGTCCCTTCTCTCTCTCTCCCTTAGAAAGCATGGGACGGTCTTCATCATAAAATTAAAATGCACAGTAAGCCTATGTGTTTATGGGTTCTGTTGACCTCAAATACAAGCAAGTATCCAGTAGACTTGCATTCAAAGTCTGGGCAGTGCCCGCAACTCTTAGGAAATGGTTCTTCCAATCCCACTCCAGGCCTGCTCAGTCAGAATCTGCATTTTAACATGCTCCCCGCTGGGGGTCCCTCTGAGATTTGACAGGTGCTGTCTCTGAATATGGAGATGGCTGTGTGACCTGGGGCTAACAATTTAACCTCCCTCACCTCAGTTTTCTAATCTACACAATGGGAACAGGAGAGGCTGGCTGGCGTGGGGGAGTGCCCAATGCCCAGCCTGTGTTTGGTGGGGAGCAGGGGTCACAGAGAACTCCTTCCTCCTGCTGGGGGTATGCAGTGTCCCCATCAGTGCAGATCAGGGGGGATAATGTGACTGCAGCCATGGAAACGCAGCCAGTCTGACTTGTGGGAGCCCACTGGGCTCTGCTGTGATGCCAACCACCTGCCCGGTTCAGCTCAGCCCCCGCCACTGAGTGCTCTGCATCCAAGTGCCAATCAGCTGCAGGAAACCCCAGTGGGCTCCCAACAACAGGTGCCTCATTCACCAGCTCACCCTCCAACGCTCACCGCACTGACAGGCACCAAACTCACACTCAATCCCTGCTTAATCACAGCCAAACTTCATTGTCAAGTCATACTAATTACTGACTTCTAACAGCATCTCCAGTTCGGAGGCAAAAGACCTTGTTCTTTTTAGATGAAAACTGGCTTGTGATCCTGCAGAAAGACCCATAATTAGATCTTTTAAAAATGGGGATCGGGGAGCGGGGGGGTGGTGGGAAGCTGATAGACCCAGGGCGGGGCCAGTCCTGAAAGGGCACCATGCAAGGCTGTGTTTGTTTTAATTTTGTGTCTGCTGGTGGCCCACAAGGGCCCAATTAACTCGCTACAGATGCTTGTATCGGGTCCATCCTCTTGTCTCGACGTTCTGTCTTTTATTTTTTTTCCAGGAGGGATAAACTTGTAGCACAGATTGCAGGCCTGTGGGCATGCAAAGATCAACAACTAATTTTCTGTGATCGAACCCCTGTGAATCACGAGCACTCATTTGCAGAATTCCTAATGCATAGGATGAACATTTGTGTGCAAGAATGTGTGGGACATATTTTTCCATTTCTCTTGGGTTTATACCTAGAAGTAGAATTGCTGGGTACAAAAGTTGCGTGTTTTAAGGCTTTGAGGCCCTGCTAACTTGTTTTACAATCTGGCTGGACCGTTTCACAATTGCACCAGCATTGTAGCAAGTTCTGGTTTCTCTGTGTCCTTACCAACCGGCATCTGTTATCACCTCTTCTATTAACCATTGCCAGTATGTGTGAAGTGGCTTAATTTGCATTTCCCTAATAACTCAGAATGTTGAGCATCTTTCTGTGTGTTTATTCATCACTCATGTATCTTTGGATTATAACCATTGCTAGCAGTGAATGAATGTCTGTTCACATGGGATTTAAGGGGCCCTTAATAACTGAAACAGTCTTGAAAATGAGGGAAAACGTTGGAGGTAGTCACATTCTGAATTCAAAGCTTACTACAAAGCAACAGTAATTAAGACAGTGTGGTACTGGCATGAAGACAGATGGATGAAAGGAGGAAAAAATGTGCTTTATATATAAAATGGAATATTATTCAGCCAGAAAAATGATGTTCTCGTACATGCCACAACATGGATGAATTTTTTTTTTTTTTTT